>OW388290.1:4200000-4512500 GCA_936450465.1 Gibbula magus | reverse complement strand
GCAGGTACAACTCTCCTAATGCAAGGAACCAAGCGGAAGGCACGTACAGGGTGGAGTCACACACTCTGACAAAAATATTTATTTGGAAACTATCACAATTTAATTAAATATTGAAAAGGAGACTATCAGAAATGAGATTTTCATAAATCTTTTTCAATATTTATTAAAATGGTGAGATCTTTACAATAAATACGTGTAAGTGTGAGACAGAGCTAGTTGGAGTCTTCTACTATGCCTGGCTTCTAGTCGAGTACGCGTAGTCTCCAACTTGTGTAGTTATTGGCAGGACGGAAATAAAATACACAAATGTAAAGTGAAAGTGTTTAAGTGAAATATGTAATTCTCTCAAAGCAAACTTATTTCCAAAATTAAACTGTTTCATTCACGTTTTTATGAAGGTTGGTATAGGTAAACGATTTTTTTATCTATTCAAAATGCTCTGTCTTTACCCAAAACCGACAATAATTTTTAACTTGGTATACTTTCTCGTACATTGTGTCCATTACGAAACCATGTCAAACATTTTAATGAATTCGTAAATGAGGTTTCCACTTTTTCTTGAATATATCGTCAACCTTTAATTATATCACCAGATATTTCAAGACTAATCAGCCAATGTTGTAGAGATAACTTGAAATAAATAGCAATATTCGACATCGTTTAAGGACAAAATGTTAAGGTGGTAGCATTAAGCGAAATTGAATTGTAACGAACTTACATGGTAAGAAAACGAGAGTGCCCGAATAACAACGTCTTTATTTTGTATAAACTGGAGGATTCCGAATAACATTTATGCTTACACTTTTATGACGAGGATCATCCAGCATATCTTGCTGCTGTTATGTACTCCACTTCTAAATGCCACTTGATTGTTGTAAACACAAGCATGTTAACCTTCCAAAGGCAGTGAATAATCAATAAGTAGTTTGTATCTGTTGATTTATCTTAATCCCGTAAAGACTTTTTCCCATAGCGTAAATGAGAGACCACTTTTTGGTATGTAAAGATAAGTGATTGGTATATTCACAAATAGGATTTCGCAGCATATAAATAATACAACTAGTACTAACGATTGAATCTAAGTTACATGTTAGTGTGTGGTGAGACCAGGATCCTCGGTAATTCATATACACAGTGCGTTCTTCTCATTTCAACTGATTTAGGTTTGTAGATATTTTATATGTAGAATACATGTAGATACTTGAGAGTTGACAGTTTAATTCGTAACAACAATGAGTGAATATGCCAGGTTGAGATTTTCGAGAACAATGAAATGAAAAAACGTATCGAATACTATTGTTCCAATGCGTTTCTCCTTGAAAGTTCGATGATATATACAGAGACACTGTTGACCTAAGAAGGCAGATAACCTCTTAGTGAAAAAATTATTTGTATTTCCAAGGGGATGGAAGATTCAGACATATGGGTGTCTCTATGCTACATCTATATCATAAAATAATTCTAATTTAGAAAAAAAAGTATTTCAGGTGAAGTGGACAGAATTGTAAAATCACCTTCGTTTATTAATCAACATTTTATTAATTCTTCAAGCTTGTGAAAACATAAACTGACGGGCAAAAGAAAGTATAACACTCACTTGTTTTCGATTAATTAAATATTTTAAAGAAATGAGATGCATTTGATTATGGCACGATACAAGTTCAAGTTCTTTATTGCGGTTGATATTTAGGCCTACTGCCTATAACAACATAGAATACAATATTACTATAACATTCTGCACATGCGTATACAATACAAGAATGGTGCTTATTGAATTAGAGTATTTCGAAATATCATTGCATGGTATATATACATAGACAACTTCCTAATGACTTCATCATTATGATTTTACATCAAATCAATGAACTGTTGTTTGGAGATTGCTGTGACATTTATGTATTGTTTTCTGATGTTTGCAAGTGGTTTACAAATAAGTAAAAAATAATATTCATCCTCTATTTCCCCTGATTTACATACTCTGCATAATCTATCCTTACGTTCTATGCCATTCTTCCTGCCAGTTTCTATTTCAAGTGGGAGTGTACCACATCGGAAATATGCATAAGTACTTCTGAATTTATTTATTTGTAGTGAATTTATATAGACTTCGGTTTCGAATCTCTTCTTAAAGCTTTTGTAGTTTTGGAGTTTAGATATCTTATCTATTGAAGCAAACAAATCTGATATTGATACATCTTGCATTCTTTGTTTAAATTCACTGATAAATAAGTTTATGTTCTCTACTCCCTGCTTTGCCCATACGTACATAAATCCGTTTGAACATAACATATGCCTAACTTTAGTAACCCAGTTTACCTTACCATTTGAATCATAAAGTAAAGACATTTTGTAAGATTTCTTGACATATCTGTTTTCAGCTAGTTGAAGAAACCTCTTACACGCTGTTGTCTGAATTCTTTCTAATGCATTGTAAGTTTTATGTCCCCAAATTTCACAGCCATATGTTAGGATCGGTAGTATTTTACTATCAAAATTTTTGAAGAATATCTGGCTATTTATAAAGCAGTTCATATTCAACGCCTTAAGTATACTATTCAAAGCTCGCTTACCCTCCATAGCTTTTATGCTTATAGCATGATTCCACGACAACTGCGGAGTAAAATATATATACCCCTGCTCAAAAGAAAGTATACCAAGAAAAAATTTGAATATTTTTTTTAATATCTACATTTTATATATGAAATGATTCTGAAACACGTCGCAGGAACACAACACACTGTTTTCATTGACAATAAGCGGAGAATGGCGAGAACTTTCATGCAACACGGGATTTTACCAATGATGACGTTGAGTCGGATCCCATGTAATGCACGTGCAAAATCACTGTATAAAACACATGATACTGTACATCAAGACAGTAGCAACAAAAAACACATGAAAGAAATGCCGAGGTTAACGGCAATACAGAGAGAGAGAGCCATTGAATGGCAGCGACTGACACCCAACGTCATCCGGCGTTTGACGTCATCGATGCGGCGGCGAGCTCAGGCATGCATTGATGCCCATGGTGGACATACTCGGTATTGAAGACGTGTTGAAGGACTATTCCTTTACTTACGAACTCATTTTCAGCATATACAGCTTGACAGTCATATTGAGAATTGTGAATTTTTGACCCCATGTGTCTTTGTACCTCTGTTGGGCATTCAGTTTTTGTTTTATTGACATGAACGTTTCCATTAGTTATGTTAAAATACCACTCTACTGATATATAAAAAAGTTTATTCTATATCTTCATCTGTTTTTCTTCCATTCTTCTTCAAATCCTTGGTATACTTTCTTTTGAGCAGGGGTTTACCTAAGTATTTGTAACTGTTAACAATTTTCAATTCTTCATCGTCAAAATTCCATTTCTCATTTGCGCTTAACGTACCGCCCTTTCTAAATACCATTATATTTGATTTTGCCATATTCACCTTCAAACCATATTCGTTCGAAAATGAGGAGAGAATGTTCAGCTGTTTTTGAAGATCCCTGCACACATTAGAAAACAGCACAATGTCATCAGCAAACAAAAGCAGATATATATGTACAAGATCTGGCATGAGTTGTAACCCATAACAATCTGAACTTTCAATAAATGGACAATATTAGTGGGCTCATGATGCAACCTTGTTTCAGTCCTATGGGGCAAGTGAAGAATTCAGAATATCTGTTATTGTTCCTTACACAGGCAGTTACATCGCTATAGATATTATGTATGATTTGGAATAACTTGCCTTTAATTCCAATACTGTTAAATAGTTTCCATAACTTTGGGCGCTTAACCGTATCGAAAGCCTTTTTGAAGTCTATAAACGCAGCATATAGTTTACCTCTTTTCTTGGTTATTTGTTTTTCTATCAAGGCACCTAAAATAAATGCATTATCGATCGTCGAATATTTATGTCTAAAACCAGCTTGCGATTCTACAATCTTATCAAATATTTCTGTCCACAATCTCAATCTATTACAAATGATTGACGTAAATATTTTGCTAAATATGCTTAAAAGAGATATCCCTCGATAGTTATTTGGCTCATTCGATGGGCCACCTTTATGTAATGGGATGATAATAGATTTAGACCATTCATCTGGTAAAGTCCCAGAGTCGAACATTTTATTTATGGCACGATACAATAATACCTAGTAGTAGCAGTAGTTTGAATGAATTAATTGGTGACTGTTTTATTTTTTAACTAAAATATCATTATTTAAAGTAGTCAGGGGTAAGAAATGAAATTTACACCAACATGACCCCTACCATGTTCAAAATGTTGTAAATGTGTGCAGGACGAAGCACATTTATTGATTTTCACACAGAGTATGTGTTATATGTCGATGAACAGTTGTGTTTTATAAACATTAATTTGGGGGAATTTCAAAATTTAAATTTAAATTTTTAATTTTTTTAAATTCAAACCGCGTAGAGGTATTCTTTGACTGATTTAATGTTTTGGACTAATTTCACAAACTCGAGATGTTTGACTTTGAAAATTATACATATGATACATACAACTGATCCATATACTTTCTTTTGCCCCTCAGTGTATGTTAAAATGCGTGTACCCCACTGCAGCAAAGCGAGCACCTGCATGCCATTCCAGAACGGACAGTACTAATCTGTGCTGAGGGACTAGCTAAAGCTCGGAGTTTATCACAATAATTAATTCAGGACAGATTCCGTTATTCTTCGCAACCCGTTGATTATTCAGAACCAACAACCATTCACACGCTTTAAAATATGTTAAAAGAATACAAAATTCCGAAATCTTTAATAACTTTCTATTTTAATCCAGAAATTGAGTATTTCTCTCCGGAAACTAATTACGTGATGCATGCACTTAGAAATCTAGCATTACAATCATCCAGCTTTCATGTTGATTAACGTGTTGAATAATGGTAACTGTTCACAAACAGTCCTATGCTTCATTATTGGATGAGATCCCAGTTTTATTCATCAAAGAAAGCATTCTCTTCCCACAGAGGTTACTCCCTTCAGATTTCCGATCCTACCCTCTTTTCTTTTTCGCTTGAAATCGAGGTCCGAAGCAAATTCCCCTAGCGGAGGAAAGCTGAACTTCATCCTCTATCACTGCTTCTAAACCAATGAAAATTCATCTTTCAGCGGCCAAGTTGACCGAGTGACTTCAAAGATATTAGCATTTTACTCTTAAGGATCTTGCTCATTAGCATATGACCTTCGAATATGTCTGATGTATAACACAAATGAACTATTTTTGGTATTTGTCTCTGATTTGGTTTTCTTCATTTATAAGCATGTTTATGATCAATACTTTTCACAAAATTATATAGCATATTTCGAGGAAAACACATTAAACGATAAAACGCTGGTCTTACGTTTATTTTATCATTATGACGTGTCATTGGCAAATGTCACTTTTAAAACGGCGTCGCTGATTGCACAACTTGATTCAATTGCAACCAATCAGGACGTTCCCTTTCTGCGAGCAAACTTCGAGAAATTTGCACAATGTCGTTCAAGAGAGAATGAGCGCTACTTGAGCGCTACTTGAGCGCTACACTAAGCAATCAATGAGCGATTATAATCGCTCGCTGTTATGGAACGGGGCCCAGTTTGCCTAGTTTTAGCTGATGGATACCAAGCGGATTAGCCAGTTTACAGTTGGTTTCCAGATTCGAAGATACTCAGTCATTTTTGCTGTGAGATATCGATCTGGGAAACATCCGGAAAATGAGCAACAGGTTTTTATGTTCATATCTTTATTTTCTCATGTGTACAGTATGAAAGAACATATTATATGAATGTACATGCGACGGTTTTCAAAATATCCGATAAAACGTGAGTACAACGAACCTTCCTGTTACCATATTTCTTCAGCATCTAGCGGGGATTCCGAGCACATTCCGCTCTTAACCATAATTAATTGTTTATAATATACACAAATGTAGTTAATTAGTCAATAAAAAATATGCATGGACAGTAAGTTCTTATCGTTGACAATTGAAGTATATGAAATGTTAACCCGCTACCACAAACATTTGACATTGGCTGTTCATCACACATATCGCGAGAACTATTGCTGACATTGCATTTCCTATTACCCTGTTGGACTTGCTGCCTAGGAACTTGTGTATACATGATAACAGAGATTTGATGTGTTCACTGGCCAGCTGCAGAGAGAAATGGATATAGATTTGAATGGTATTTCATAACGTATGTTAATGTATATAAACAATTTAATTTAGTATTCTAAAGAAGCACATTCTGCACCAGGCTGCAAGGCTACCCTCTGATTGTACAATCAACTTTCGCCTCGTGCCGCTTGAGGTTGGTTAATCATCGCTATATCCAACTTGTACTTGTCAACCAATGAAATAGGATTGAACATTCGATGGTCGCTCGTCGGTCTTCTCATCCGGGCATTGTCAATATAACTCGGTTTAACGTATGTTCATTGGCTGGTTATTTATAGTGCGATACCAGGCGAATGCTGCTTAGACAATCAAAGGGTCATATAGCTATGCGGATACATATACGCTGATTGTGCAGGAACCATTCCGCCTGTGCATTGTACTTCCGGTGTGTACTGCGCAGTTTATGACATCTCTCCACATCAAACACTGATACCTTGTCAAGGTTACATAACTCGAAATGATAAAACATAAGAACCATTGTCCTATTATATATCAGGTACATTCAATTAAAGACAGAAAAGGCTATGGTTATTTTAAATAATCATTTTTTTAAATATAAGAAATAACTTGCAACTGTTCCCAACTGGCAGCGCAAAGACGTTCCTATCAAACTGTGTATATTAACCATAACTTGTAGATGCAGCAGACTTCAAATCTGGAACCATGTCTTTACACTTACACTGGAGTGCTGGAGCAAGGTCAGTGCTTAAGGTCCACGGATTCATTGGAAGACACGTGCATATATGACACAACAGTTACTTATATGTTGGTAACATGTCGAGTTGCAGATTTAACGAAGTATGTTTCACTTTCAACTTCCTAATAACCACATGAGGTGATGAAGTACAATCCATTAACCACTACCACTGTGTCAATGCAAATAAAACTGTGGCTTCTAGAGCTTTGCCGCCTAATTATTTTTACACCGAAACTTACACTCATTAACCTCAAGACATGTAGCTTAAAAAGTCGGTTCATCTTGATGTTATATATTGTATATGTTTTCTTTTTCTTTATACAATTTACTGAAACACGTGATTTAATATAAAAAAAATCACACACAATCATGATGATTTAAATATGTGCAGACAGAACAGAACAGAACAGAATGCCTGTGTCCTTGCCTGTCCATATAAACAATGCAGTAAAACTATGAAGAGATATACACTAAGTATGTCATGGTATATTGCTGAGATCGCCTGTTATGTATATCAAAACTACCTATGGATAGCTGTGGCAGTGTTGATAGGTGTACACAAGGGAAGCTAGTGATTGGGAACCTTCACTAGTCATCATTGACCCCATTCTCTAACACGATGATGACATGGAATGTACGTAATCTGTTAACATTGTAAACATTCTTCTAACTTAGCATCACATGCAAAGACAATTAAGATTTTAGTATAATTTTAAAATGAACGATAATTCAAGGCATTCCTATTCATTGTTTGAGGGATGATGATGATGCCTACTTCTGGACACTTACTCTCTCGTATAAACTTATTACTGTGTAAACAAAATAAATGTTGTCCGTTGTTTGAAGAAGATCCTTCGATACCAAACAATGATTAACATGGCGGAAGTACAGTTGAGCGAGGTAATCTTTGAACACATTTGACGTCACAATGTATGGAATGTATTGCGTATTCGTACCATGGTTAAACCAATCCACTACAAGCTCTGTATAACTGTCTGTGCAGTAGGTTCTATACTGGCTTCACTGGACATGTCCTCTGGTAGCCCACCCGTCCAACTCTGGAGCAGGTCACTGAAGTCTGGTGGTTTGGAAGAGCTCAGGATTCCGGGGGCAGTTGTCTCCCCCTTAGGAACTTCCGGTTTTCCTAAAACAGGTTCCTTCCAGAACGATGTAGGGAAATTGCGGTCGTGCATCGGAACAATATCAGTCTGTTTCTGGTCATCGAGTTTCACTCTTTTTAATCTCTTGAATTTGTGATCTTTTTCAATGATGGACGGCCTCAAACCATAATCAAACAGTTCGCCGAGAGGCCCTAGACCTATCTTCCTATCGTATCTGCCACTGAATCGGTGTCTGTTGTCCAGTTCGTCTTTAGGAGACAGAGGAGAATTCGAACCTTTGCTAGATTTGGAGTTGTCATGATCTCCCTGTGCAACTCGCAACAAATCCGCGTAATAAAGTTCCCGACCAGACTTCGTGGGCATCCATTTGTCCTCATATATATCACAGGCATCTTCCTCGTTTTTATTCCGTCCAAAGAATTTCTTGATATCGGCATTCACCATCTCCGTGAAGTCCAGCAACTGCTTGGTGATGTCAGGAACCTTCTCCACCAGCGGCTGGGGGTCAAGGTCATCCGGCAGATCCTCGGAGTAGTGAGAGTCATGATCACTGAAGTCGTCGTCATCAAACTCATCATCGAAATTATTCACATAGGGTTCGTAGTTCTTCTTGAGGATTGTTGAAGGGAAGCTGTGGAGCTGATGGTTCACAGGGAGATGCGGGCCGGGGTGCACCGCCGCCATTCCGTCTGTATCGTGCATCGTGATCCATACACACTACATCCTACACACCGTGCTCACATAACTGCACGGTCTTCTCGCTAACACTCCTGTTATCAGTGCTCTACCCCACTGCCACTCGTGGTTTGATGACACACTGAGACTCAACACTTTCAACTAACAGTCAGACAGGGAGAGATACAGTCGTCGTTGATATGTCCTCAGTTGACGACACTGCCCGCCTTCCTTCCTTCCTTCCTTCAGTCCGTCCAGGGCTTCCTGCTTCTAGGTCAGGCGGAGCGGGGTCGATCAGATCGGGCAGCAGACTGAAAGGAAAACAGAACCAATCATTAAGCACAAACTAAACACTGTGGCTATACATTAGAGAAATCTCCTTACTCTTGACTTGGTAACACGGGTCAGAGTGACGCGGGCTGGGGAAGGAAGGGTTTGTTGTGTACCTGTCAGAAGTTCATTAATCAGCCCGATGACCTGACAAGACCTCCTCCAGCTAGCACTCACCGCCAGATCCAACAGACAGGGCTATGACCACCACGTCGTCTGCTTTCGGAATATCGTCTGCTACAATAACTATGATTTCGTGTACCACACGACTGTGAGCGATCCTACAGTGACAAACTACCTTTTAGTAAACTCGAAACCAATTTGACAATTTCTTCTCTAACAATTCATCTGCTTATCGACTCTACGTAAAACATGGTGATGTATAGAAATGGGCACGATATCAACGAAGAAGTGGTTTTGTTGAAACTCTTTCTACGAGGAGGGATAGTGATAGGAGACGTGGGTCTATCTGCTGGTCTGTGGTATCACTCCTGTTGCTTGCAGCTCGCTGACACCGTACCATTGTATTCCATGAATTACATGGACATTTATAGCAAGAGATAAGCTTAATAAACACTTTACCGCTTCTCTACAATCACACTGGGCTGCCTGACGACGGTTCGGGGAGAATCTGTGCTCAGAACCTCACACAATAAGCAGATAGGAGCCTCAACGTCACTATACACCATGTGCAGCTTTCATCTTTAAACCCAAATGCTTTAACGAAAATACACGTACAGTTGGATTGAGGTTACCAGACACGTGATGAATATAAGGGGACACATGTAGTGTTATCCTCATTAGTTTTAGGATACAATACAAGTAGAAATAACAGCATTTACGTCTACAATGTTAAACTCCACGCTAAACAGAACTTCTGCAACCAATATGAATAACTGGTAATATCTCTTAGAAAACAGCTCATATCCTTTTATGTAAGCATATTCGATAATCGAAAATACATCTAGAACAAGAAATCGATTATACATGATGTTATCTTTAGAAACATTACAAACCCCGGGTCAGTATATCCACGCTACCTTCTGATGTATGCCCGGAAGATGCCGAGAGACATGACCCTCGTCCAGTAATACCACAGTTTATAGCCATCATCACACCCACTGTACAGATCGGGCACATCACATCTACAAGGGTATTTCGTCTCTGTTCATGCTAACTCTACATTGCCGAACTCCTGGCACCGCGTGTTTCCTGAGAGTCATGTATTGTTAAAGAGCGTTAAATCGCTCAGTCTTAGTCGGAACGCTGCGAAGAGTACTCAAAGTGGAGGCTTCACGCACGAACTACTTACAGTGGGTATGAAGGCTGTTTGGCAGGTGATAAGGTCACGGTGACGTCGGGTGAAGCTGATAAACCTACACACGGAACCTGGGCGATGTTTGGTCACTGAATGAAAGGTAAACAAAATACGTCCTCGCTAAATGGGCCAGGACCAATACATGTTAGATTCTACTCTTACGAGGGTTGTTTTCTTGCTCTTGAGCTAGTACCACACTTAAACCGTAGTGCAGCTTCATGTTGGTGCTGTAAGGTGTAGACAGACGCCAGTTTCTCTTGCACATACACGTTTAGATAACGTTACAAATTAGAAAACTAAATACACTTTGTGTTAACGTTTTGTCTCAATGTTGGACACCAGCTTAGTTCTATCGGGGTATTTTTTGTGGAAACGAAATTCAAGAGGATATTCCTGTTTACACACATAAATATGTTATTAATACACGATTAAAACATAGTGAAATTGAAAGATAGTAATTAAGGTAATATTTTGATGACTTTATATTTCACAACTTGAAAAACACAAGCGCACATTTGTTGAAAGATAAAACAATGAGACCCGAAGCCATTCATCGGCGCTGCGACTGGGGGGGGGGGGGGGGGGGGGGGAACTTTACAGCATAACAGCAAATTGTTTATTAGTGTTATGACATGTTATGTGTTACTGTATGAATACTCTATCAGTGTATGTCTTTAGTGATTAAAAAGTTGTAAAATTAGGTACAATATAGCGTGTTTTCTTTCTCTTACGCTCTTACGCTCTTACACTCTTACACTCTTACGCTCTTACGCTCTTACACTCTTACACTCCTACACTCCTACGCTCTTACGCTCTTACGCTCTTACACTCTTACGCTCTTACACTCTTACACTCTTACACTCTTACACTCCTATACTCTTACGCTCCTACACTCCTACACTCTTACACTCTTACGCTCTTACGCTCTTACGCTCTTACACTCCTACACTCCTACGCTCTTACACTCTTACACTCTTACACTCTTACACTCCTATACTCTTACGCTCTTACACTCCTACACTCTTACGCTCTTACGCTTTTACACTCTTACACTCTTACACTCCTATACTCTTACGCTCTTACACTCCTACACTCCTACACTCTTACGCTCTTACGCTTTTACACTCTTACACTCTTACACTCTTACACTCCTATACTCTTACGCTCTTACACTCTTACACTCTTACGCTCTTACACTCTTACACTCCTATACTATTACGCTCTTACACTCTTACGCTCTTACACTCTTACACTCTTACACTCTTACGCTCTTACGCTCTTACACTCCTACACTCCTACGCTCTTACGCTCTTACACTCTTACGCTCTTACACTCTTACACTCTTACACTCTTACACTCCTATACTCTTACGCTCTTACACTCCTACACTCCTACACTCTTACGCTCTTACGCTTTTACACTCTTACACTCTTACACTCTTACACTCCTATACTCTTACGCTCTTACACTCTTACACTTTTACGCTCTTACACTCTTACACTCCTATACTATTACGCTCTTACACTCCTACACTCCTACACTCTTACGCTCTTACGCTTTTACACTCTTACACTCTTACACTCTTACACTCCTATACTCTTACGCTCTTACACTCTTACACTCCTACACTCCTACACTCCTACACTCTTACGCTCTTACGCTTTTACACTCTTACACTCTTACGCTCTTACGCTCTTACACTCTTACACTCTTACACTATTACACTCTTACACTCCTACACTCCTACACTCTTACACTTTATTTGCTATCATAAAGAGGATACTTATGTGGCGCTGAATCCACAACACAAAGGGTGTCGTGCTCCAAGCGCTACACACATTATTTCCCTGGTACAAGGACCAACATCGTTCCTTTTTTCATTCTCAACTCCTCTTGGAGTATGCAACCTGGGCTACCAATTTAGGCGCTCGAAGGATATCAGTCATATTACCTTCACTTCCAAACCAGAAACTCAATTTTACTGCTGAGTGAACAGAGGCACATTTCGAATGAAGTCCACTGCCCAAGGTGACACCACGAGCCTCTCATGTCTCATCAACTTCATATCTACATTGAAACCTTATGGTAATATCTGGAACTCAATAGACATGACATACACCACTAGAAATACAACGTGCGCTGATAAATCACCCGACTGTTAGTTCGGGAAGATATTGCTGTCATGACAGGTAACATGAATCTTCTCTCAGTCGTCAGGTGAATTTTTTTCTAGCTGCACCTGAATGAAAGCTCACCTGGCCACCCACACACACAGGTCAGTTCGATATCTGGGTTATTACACAGCCACCCAGTACTACAGCTGATAACAGCTGATCCAGCGATCCTAGTTCGAGACATGTGAGTTGCAGCTGATCGAACATTAGTCAGTCGCTACCAAAACCACAAATATCCACGCAAGATGACAAGCTCCATTTTCTAACTTATTTACTTACTTCCTGGTTGGACTAAAGCGCTCCACTGAAAATGTGTAAGTGCTCCTATTAACATTCATCATCTTTATGTCCTCCAAAATTGAAGATATATATGCTGTGTTGTACTTTCTGTAAGGTGGAAACGGGAGCTTGACACTCGCCTTGTAGCGCGGCTTAAGTCTTCACCAAGTCTTCTGAACACTTCGCTTGATCCGATTAGATTCCAATTAAGTAAATACATGCATTTAACGGTTACAGTCCTTGAAAGCCACATTTAAGAAAATGAGGTTAAAAACTTTTAAAACTTTACTTAATTGAAATCTAGACTACGCGGCCATCGTATTACTATATTATATGCTGATACACAGATCGAGCTATGCAAAGATTAACAGTTAGACGACGGTATGGTGCAGGAAAATTTTCTGGATAACAACTTCTTTTATTATGAAAATTTTCAACATTAAAGAAGATGTTATCCAGAACATCTTCCCGTTCTTATGTATACCACTTCTAAATTACCTGTAAAGACAACGGTACGGAGCATGGACAGGTGCGACAGGTGACATGCAGTAGTTACCGACTGAAATCGAGGCCTTCTAGTGATGAACCCCCGAGTAGATCAAAGAAACCAATTAGTAACCAAAATGTTTATCATTTGACAGAAGATTCATTTGATACAAAATAAAACCTTCACATCAACCTCTCTGCGTTGACTAGCTGTAAAACTGTAGTTACAGGCTACTATCCAGCAAAACGAATCAAAGTTTCCCAGCAAATAAGAGGCAGGGGATTTATATAAATTGTATGCACAATAATCAAGGGGGGGGGGGGGGGGGGGGGGGGTCACTGGAGGGTCTGTTTAGCGCAGTCACCATGTGACATCATGCCACTGGAAGGCGTTATCCTCCCCCTCAAACCGTCAGAGGGTCGCCCCTCAACCCATTTATCAATGTCAGTCATAGTCGTTGTCATTGACACCGAACATGAAGTCCTCAAGACTCTACGTTGTAATGAAGTAGGCGATATTGGTAAATATGCATGAATACGTTCTTCCAGTTTCATTCCTCTTGATAAAAGTGATCACAATAAACTACAAAAAACAACAATTTAAAATGTAAATACCTCACCAAAACCGTAGTAGTTGTTCCAAGTGCACTATCAGCTTCTGGATCGTAAGCGTCCTACTGTTTACCAAGGCGCTGTCTGAACCATGATTTATACATCCAAGTAATATTCAAATAGTGTCCCAAAGCGCGACATCACAGCTCTGCGTAATGTTATCTTGAATGTTGTACAGATAGAATTACAAAGGGAGAATTTGAACACGTTTTGTGTGAAGTGGGGCAGTAAAGATTTATAAGTTGAAGTTGATTTGTTTCAAAGAATATCCAAAGTCACTCTAAACTGATTCAGTGATTTGCTACAGGACGGAACTGCCAATTTATTTCCTGTAACTTGTTTGTGGTGGTATAAAAGCAATATTATGAATATATGCATTCATTTCGTGTGGTAACGTTCGAAGACACAAACACGAGTGTTTGCCTCAATTAAAACATTTTACTAAAATAAACATATCATAGGATGTGAAGTCTGACATACCATATGTGATACAACTATTATATTTATCTTCATTATAGCAGCAATTTATATATCACAATTGTTTAAGCTTTGTTATAATATTCAAATAAATAAATAAACAAATAAATAAATAAATAAATAAATAAATAAATAAATAAATAAATAAATAAATAAATAAATAAATAAATAAATAAATGTACTTCCGTGGAATATGAAACTTTTGCAAATTTCATAAACATTGGTTCCTTAAGATTGATTTCAGCAATATTTCAGACCTGCCAATATAGTGACTTGAACTATATAGACAGTACAAGATACAAGATACACAATACGTGTACAATTCAACGTTCAGCGTGTGTATGCCGAATGATAATGAATACATTAATTTAATCTAAGAGGTTATAAACATTTCGAAAATCACTACTAATATTCTAAATTGATCCATTTTGGGGTAAGTACCATATGATTACAACAAAATATCGGTTGGCAGGGTCCGTTATTGCCAAAAAGCACTAGATGCACGCTTCTTCTATTGACACAGAGTTCTTATAACAAACACAAAGCCACGCAGGAGAGGAAGAGCCGTCTTCACGGGTGGCTCTATAACTTAGCGGGGTAATGGAAGAAATACAAGTCCGAGAAGTGTGGTTTCTGTATACAATGATATACATTTACTGCAATATAAACTCTGAAACAACAAATAGATCTCATTTTCTCGTTTACGATTTGCCAGTAATGGGTTAGTGACTCCATCAGGACCTATATCTGTTTACTGACGGTTTTGTTTAAGGGACAATGTAATTTATGTGGCTCTAACCAAATACGCAAATGGAAAGGGAACTAATATAGCGCCCTGACAATGCACTGTTCAGTGTCAACGCGGTCGTTAGTCACCAGTGATACATCACGTTGTGGAAAATGATAAAGGGAAAGTAGTTGCATTTTTGTCTTTGCAGTACTATCGAATTAAAGAAAAGTTAATCGTAAGAGAAGGATATAGATTCTACGGTGAAATTTTAATCAGGAAATAATACTGATATTGACACATATTTGATCACATATCAATTTTGTATTACACATAAATTTGAGATAGCAAACATAAAATGAAGGAACATGAAATACTGTGGCCATCTCGGCTGAAGTTTCTTTTTAAAAATAAAAACATTATTTTAATAATTTAATTTCCTCTTCACTGTTCTGGTCGAACTGTCTATAAATAGTTGGTTTTGGTGGATATCTATTCAGTTTTATTAGTGGATATATATACACTTTTGAATAGTAATTCATGAAATTATCAAGATATAGTGGTGTAATAAAGTGCACATTTTGAGGGAGAGTTAGTGTGAGCTGCTGCCCATGTTCTTCCCATGTACTCATGTATGTGAGTGGGAGAACGACTTGTACCTGCCATACTCACGACCACTATCGCTGTACCCATTAAGTAGGATTATGGAAATATACGTACCTGATCTTACAGAGCAATTACAACAGATGAATACCCGCTCACGGTGTTGAAACACTAGAGCCCTGTCTCCATGTTTGATCTCAACACCTTGGTCAACAGTTCAAGGGCCACCTGTTATGTGAGGATAATTTCCTGTCCCGACCACACACGCAACCATTGAGGGAACTTTTCACACATATTATCAACATTTGACTCAAGTGTCTGATCCGAACATGACGAGTATATCAAATTTATCATTCACAGAACTTGAATTGAGCGGGAACTACAATATATATAGTTGAAAACTTAACGTGGGGTAAACTTTGTCGCCCGAAAACAACTGCAAGTCTCATTCAAGTGTTCTTCGCTTTTATTGTCTGAATATTTTGAAATGTGGAGTTTTAAGTGAACATTCTCACAAACACGGGGTTCAACCCAGAGGGCCTAGTTTCTATATATTGTCTTGGCTGCGACAAGGAGCGACACTGAAAGCCCCTTGATTTAAAGGCTGCGTAATGTCAGAGATAACTTTGCGTTAGGTCGTATCCGATTTAAATCAAAATGATTTGTGCTAAAGATATTGTTATAGTGTGTCGTTACTGGTATCTATTAGGACGATGATTATTTGATAATGAGGCTTACGTACCTGTATAAACTATCATAAAAATAACATGGACAGTGAGACACTTACATATTAAACTGTTCTTAATTGTTTTGACAAATTTGAAGTATATAGAACTATTAATGTTAATGTGAATTAATAATAAATGAATTATTTTATGGTCTCTGATAGAAATTATATTTTTCATTATCAAGGGATATTCAATGAATTCATGATCAAAATAAATATGTTAATCCGACCAAGAATTTGAGGTTAATTATCAAATGGAAATTATTCAAATTAAACACATAGACCATAGTGTTTTTTTATTTTTAACTTTCTAGTATTTATTTCTAAATCGTATTATTCTCATCAACATCAAATGTTTCAGAAAACATTCTTCAAAATATGAAAAAAATAGAAACGAAATCGAAATAAGCTTATGATAAATGTCGGAACAATTCTCTCAGACTCTTCTAAGATTCAGAAAGTGTACGTGCTATCTGCGACGTCGCTATACTTGACGTCACGGCGACGTTGACGGTGATGGAATACTAACCTCTAGATGTCAAGCAGCACACACGACCACTGTATTGAGGGTTTGCCCTGAGCTCCTTCACAGCTGACAGGGGATGGGTAATGAATGAGTCAGGGAAGGAACGTTTGCTTTTTTAGGTAATAAAGCTTATATTTTTTCCAAATAAATGGTCATGGCGTTTTCGCGGAAGCAAGCCTCTGTGGCCTCAAGGTTTTAATGCGTGACATAACCCAGATAAATTCAGTTAGTAAGGTGTTATATTTTGTTGAAAATTGCATTACCTTTTTTATTTTTGCATAAACTGTATGCTTTATAGTGACACCCTATACAATAGTTCATCATGGAACATCTAATGTTTATGCTTTGTAAATATAACAATCAACGAAAACACTGTTCCGGGTATGCGTGTGTACATTTATAGCATTTTCGCTTTAGTAAATGATGTTGGTTTCTCCACAACTAATAACATGTGACTTCTATCTCACATGTCAATTCAAGGATTGTTTATTTTATTTAAACATATTCAGGTTTCTGAAGGACTTTCCACCTGATGAAGGAGTGGGTATTTACTCCGAAACGTCGTGCATTTTCACATTAAAGAAGTTTTTATCCAGAAAATCTTCCTGTTCTTATTTAAACATATTTTCTTCACAAATTATACGATTAGGAACAAGTTCTCCAACATAGAATAGGCCTACCCTTTCGTATGGACATATTATTTAAATGAACATTTATATTCAAATAAATAATGTTCATTGTTGCCTCACAGTCCACTTGAGTATATTTTGATTTTGAAGTTATAAGTTGAAGGTATATAAGACAAGAGCAACATATATTCTTATCAAAACAAAGGGACGTTTCCAATCAATGATGTCTAAAGCTCGAGCTACAAATAATATGACAAAACCACAGATGAATACTGACTATGAAACTTAAAGTGCAAAAGAGTGTACGACTTTTACAACTTATCCGAATGAAATCTATATTGCGGTTTCACTTTTCACGAAACCGGCAATAAAAAAGCAATAAACATTAAACAAAAAACCTACTGTACTTAGGGAAACATTACAACATAAACAACGTCAACATGGTAATATTGGATAACGATTTGTAACGAATAAATCTTATATCACAAGTTTAACAAGAATCTGTCACGAAATAGAACGATAAGCTAAGCCAGTGTAATTACCAATACAAGTACCTTATCATCGGTCATTGATAAAGACATGCACTCACCTGGGATCTGACAAAGCTAACACTCACACACAACGGTAAGTCCACGGTAAGGCCATCAACTCATACATACATCGAGTATGTTCAGTTTAAATATCATATAACACTGTGACTATAAGCGACTTGTGTCTAATACGTGAGATATGTCATTTGAAATGAGGCTTTGCTGTCGATAAGTGGGCGGGCCTTTCACCGCATTGACCAATCAAAACAAGGGGTTTATCTTCCGCCACAATAACATGCCACTAATTGGACTTAAAGCATTCTTTATATAAGTAGTTACCTCCCTTTATATAAGCCAATTTCATTTCTAATGGCACATAAAACACAAGTAATAAAACATCACACCAAATTGATATCTGAAAGAGAAGTTTCTTATGAAGTGACCAAAAGGTTCCTACGTTATATGAAATGCAGCTGTCAAACAGAGAAATGTGGTAAAATCTGGCAAATAATATTTATTTTTTAACTAATTGATGTTATAATGTATAAGGATGAGGTTTGGGTTGTGGTCCTGTGCATAGCTCAGTTGACCGCCATCAGTTCAGCAAGAACCGGCGCAGCTCGCCGAATGGGTAGGTGACCCGTTTCGTGGCTGAATAAACTGAGAGTTTGAAGGTTTGATTCCCTGCCCCACACAGAGACATGAGTTCAAAAGACTTGTGGTGTTACCTTACGCAGGTGACTTCATTCAAAGTGTGCCTCTGTTCACTCAGCAGTACAATTGAGTACCTGGTATGGAAGTGAAGGCAATGAGGGAATAATTGCCTTAATTGGCAGCTAGGTTGCATACTCCCAGTGAGTTGAGAATGAAAAAAGTAATGATGTCCTTACACCAGGGTAATAATGTGTGTGAGCTTCGAGCATGCCCTTTGTGGCGTAGGAGTTCAGCGCAGTATAAGTTCCTCATTATCATTCAAATATTGTATAATGAATCTGAGTTTTTATTTCTGTCTCAGATTTTCTCAGAAATTCCGATCCTTTTGTTTTTCATGTTAGTTCGTTTGTGCTGTTGGCGTTAAGTTTCTAATTGATTTTTCAACCACAAAAATATTCTTAATCATCGTTCGATATTGTTTCAGTATACAAATGTTATGTTGAATCATAATTTTCACGAAGATTATTACATATAAGCAACAAGTCAGAAAACGTTTCTCGTTGCATTAAATCAATATTTTCTATAGTCTTTACAGCATGCAGTGTTGACATTGTAACATTTATCCGATTTCAGAATAAATGAACAACACCAATTCTTACATCTATCTTCTTACATCTACATTCTGACTGCAACTAACTGATGAAGTGAGTCAAGTAAGCCACGCCCGACAACTAGACGCAGACGATACGGAGCTGGAAATAGCTCCGTCTGGTGACAAAAGCCATTGGCATGGGGAGATACTCAGACAAAGCCAGTGGTCAATGATGTGAGAAACTCAAGAACATGGAATGTCCATCTTCGGTTATCAATGATGAATGTAAACACGTGATAAACTCCAACAACAGCAAACAGAAGTGATAGGAGAGTTATTTTCTAGATATGTCTGACTGTGGTCGCGAAATAATGTCGGACAATTTGTCACGCCTTGTATGATAGATCTGACAATAGAAGATAGTATACGGATGGTCTGGTCAACAATATACAGATAGTCAGTACCATTGGTATGTATACTCGAGGTTTATACATCCGGGCATGTAGCAGTGGTTTTGATAATGATGATGATGATGAGGATGATGATGATGAAGTCGAGGTCTTCACAGCTTCAACATCGAAATTGAATGCATGACTTCAAATTGTATATTTCTAAATATTTAATATGCAAACATTACATAACGGTTATATTTAGAAATTTCAAGACTGTATAGAAAGGATATTTAGCATTACTCGTGGGTAATGCGGATTATACAATAGCTGTTGTCTATACTATAGTCACCGATCGCCAACATGCAATGTTATGAACATGTCTCTGAATATATGAAACGCTATTCTTCTTCGTTGAATTTGAATTTGAATTCACCATTCAATACATACACGTATCTTGATACTGCATGCAGTTTGTAATGAAGGATTGAAGTAAAGGATAATGAAGTGAAGTGAATTACTTTCTTACTTTTTCAAGTGGACATGTCCAGAGAGGGAAGATATATTCATATAATCTTAAAATGTATAAATCTAACATAATTATTTATTTTGCTTGACATATTTTACAAACTAATGTGACATAAGCATACTATTTTTTTTATGCATTTGTGTATATTGGATACTATGTCCAAATGTGAAAAATATAATCTTTTATGTTCATTTAAAACTTGGTATATTCACGTGGTGATGTGATTATGTTTACAAAATGATATAAACAAATACATCTGTACGTGAACAATTGCAGTAATCAAAATATTTCTAGAAATATGAACAATTAAAAACAAGTAATACGAATCATTTATCCCAATTATTATATTATGTTTGTTCACTATCGAAAAGGCATGTATTTCTAATACGAAATAACCCAAAATATTGACCAAAAAAATCATGTTATCAAAATAACGGCAAGCCGTCTTTTTGTCTACTGAGTAAAAGTTTAAATAGAGTACGTCGCATAAACAGAATTTTAAAACAATTGAATTGAGTAGAATTTGTGTCTTTAGTCGATGCATAATGGTTTAAAGATTATTTATCAAAGTAGTTATATCAATTACGAAGGTTCTAAAATTCTAAATATATGCAATTATAACATTTAACATAAAAACGCGGTCTGCTACAAAGGCACCTAAACATGTGTTGTAACTGTGTTTTCGCATATTTGATCAATAAAAGTTTTTCGAATATGTTTCCTAAGTGAATTTGAATATTATCACATATTTAATTAATATATTATGTTGAAATTAATCCAAATGTATAAGCACATTGCTCTCCACAATGGTGTTAAGCATATTTCAGTACATCATCCTCCGACATGAAATATTACAACCACAATTAACACTCGTCAGTTAACAAATTCATTCTCCGCATTTTGTGGATAGCTTCTTCTATAATATAATGAAAAAAGCATTCCTGTACTATATCTCTCATTCTCAAACTCTATCGTTTTTTTTTTCTTTAAAAAATTCTAAAATATAACAGTTTGTGTATATACCTGGGAGAGGTAGTGTTTTGTCTCAAAGATGACGTCAACAAATTTAGAACACGTGAAATGAAGGACGACTGTGCATGTGGCAATATGCAGAGCATCTTAACTGGCGCCGTGTGATATGGAACATGGAACATCTGACCAAGTATAGCACATCTATATTCTCCATTATTTACCTGCCTATATCGATGGAAATAGTAAAATAATAATATATGAACCATCATATAAACACAGCTACCATCGGAAGCACACCTGCCGCGTTCACCCACATTTACCTGACTTGACGATAACATTATGGGACATATAGAACTAATGTACTTCAAGTGTACTTCAAGTGATACGAAAATCGTTGAATACATGTATATAAAACATATTATCGTCTGATATGAATTTTTTAGATAATTCTAAGACGTGCTACACATGAATAATGAAATGATATAAAACCATTAAATATATAAAAGTACATGTTAGATTAAGACAAGTCTGTTGCCTTCATCAAGGCATGCATATCTGGAAGATCTTAGAATATTATTGGACTTGTACATGTACCATGTGTTGAAGAGTTTTATTTCGAACAACCCGAGTATCAAAATACATAAATATCCTGTTTAATACGACATGTTACGTTATGAAATCGTCGTTTCTTATCGTAAAATTATGAGAAACCTCTGAGACATAAACACATTATTATAAACATATTTTCCAAATGATATGTGGATAATGAAATATACACAATTACCTGTACAGTAGCACACCTGTTCTGCCATCAAGCGTCACCTGCAAACAGTAACACTGGCGAATCATCAAGTCCCTCCCCTTGATGGGTCAATACAGGACAGGCGATAATACCGAGATGACAAGAAATCTCTCCTCCCATTGGCTGGTTACAGAACATCCCTGAGCTGTGATTGGTTGAGGGGTTGGCACAGTGGGAGACCCTCCTCTGATGATAGTGACGAGTGCCATCACTCCCCTGGTCGACACATACACTGTAGTGGAAGCATGTACACACGTAGAAGCGCAAAACATGGGGATAGCTGTACCAGCTAGAATCCATTAGACAGATCACTGAGATAGTATTGTGAATATTCAAACATTTTAAATAATAAGACACAGATGATATAGGTTATATGAAATGTTGAACGTTTTTATCTTAACTCGTTAGTTCCACTTCATGATAAATTCGTTGAAAAGGTGTAGAAGATAAAAGATTCTAATGACATGAAATCCGCATATTGTTTTCATATGCAATATCGATCAATCGTCAAGAATGAAAAAGAAGATATTACACAATCGATAACTACACCACGTCCAACGAACATATATTGAATGTTAAAACTGAACAACACTATACAGTGAATTTCATAAAACGTGTTGTCCAAAAATGAAGCAGCCAAACAATGCCTTCGAGTGTTTCGAGACGTATTGATTCATTAATGTTATTGTATATACATGGTAAAGTCAAATTCCAATTTGCATCGATTATCAATCATTTACATAAATCCACCTTCTACCTCCATCTAAAAAAAATCTGAAATCTCAATTATATTTATTAAAATAACAGCCCTGTTTCCTGTACATTGTTAACCGTACTGTGATGAGTTATTCAAGAAATTATGTCTTAAATGATACCTAATCAGTTCTATATCTCAGGGTGTACATCTTAAAATTAAATACAACAGGATTCCAACCATCTACTATAATCACTAATGTTATAAAAATGTATTTTATCTACAACATAATAGAACAACAATTTCAGGTTAAATTGTTAATTTTTTAAATAGTAAAGTACTTAGAAACCAAGCTTAAATGGAAATGTTGTATTATTGTGAATAAATCAAGGATTCAATAACCTGTCTACTAAGATATGAAACACATTCTGTGAAGTGACATCATTTTGTAAATAAATTGAGTTATCAAAGAAACACGACATTCATATGCAACACACTTGAAAAATTGTATTTATTTAGACAAACTCCAAAGGACGTATGAATAATATTCGCATGTTCATGAGTCACGTGTTTGAAATCATATTTGTTTGCAATTTAATTCTAATTGGAATTTTTTTTATGAAAAAGAATATAGGACTATAAAAATATGCTGTCGAAGAGATTGTTAGAATATTAATATTACAAGTAAATACTTAATCCATGTATAAAATGTCTAAACAATTCGAAGTTTACTTTGAGGATATCAATCGATGTATTTAAATGTATCTCGCCGACAACTTAGGACCTACAATTTTATCAAAATGAAATAGACAAGTTTACATACTTACATAGATGTGTTTCGATTTGAAAGGACATATTTCATTCAGTGTAGTATTGGTATGTATTGTCAATCTGCATTTACCTTTAACAATTCTAGTCCGTTAAGAAGTTTAAAATATCTCTTCGTAAAATAACTTTCTCTCCAAATGTAAATACTGGAAAGGAGTGCAATTGTCCTTCAAAATAAAATTGTTGGGGCATCATTTCAATCATTTCAATCAATTAATGAAATTTCAGTAAAATACATAATAATTGTTCCATGAAGATTTTCATTAAAAAAAACAAAATATGAAGAAGAAGGCTTTGTCAGAGTGTTTAGAGAGTTTTGTCGAGTGTCTAGTTTGTTACTACAGCATATGGTAGTATTCAACATCGTGTTGAAGATGTTTTGTGTTTGGTAACTTACTTTGCATTGCGCATCTGTAGATGCGAAATATGATAACTTCGGAAATAATACTGCATACTATACCCTTTAATTCAACCCAATCTGAAAAATAGTAGCCAATGGTTTTCCCAAAATATATGTTTGATACATTCTAGTTAAGCCTTGCAGAAAGTACATAAAATATTGCCACAAACATTCATATTTATCAAATAAGTATTAACATATAAAATTCTGAGCTGGAACCATCTTAATTATGGGTTTGTTGTAGTTGTGAATGATTTATAATGCTATATCAGTTCATAGTGAGCAAACTGTAAATAAAGAACTTTTAATTTCAGTACACTCCTCCATAAATTTAACAGGCAGATTTGAACAATAACTTGTTTAGCTAAGGCCTGTAATTGGTACATACTGATGCCAATCAATGGCGATCAATTGAAGTTGTTGAATATTGTACTATGAGTAAGTTTGATGAATTTCATTATTTCTTGTATTGCTGTTGGCTTTTGTAAATGACATATACTTTCCTATATTCTGGAGCGGTATTCATATAAGCTTTTAAAGCCTGTTTACGAATCCATTTATTGAATGAATTTAAAGAATATAGTGAGCAAAAGTTCCTCTACACACTTTTCAAGGAAATATATGATCTGACCTACTTCTCTGACACCACTTTATGTAAACCAATTGCTTTACATAACACAACTATCACATTTACGCCATATGTTCTTTTCATTTGTATACATCATGTTTCATAGCAATATTACAATTTTATATAAAAAAAACATATCATAAATAAATTAATAACTAGGGTTATGATTTGTATTCGTGACCTTTACCTATGAATTTCAAGCCAATTGAATATCTATCCAAAAGGTCACATATACTAATTGATTGAAGGTATGTGTGGGTATTCATCATCCTTTGTGTGCGATATATATATATATATATATATATATATATATATATATATATATATATATATATATATATACTATACTATACTTGAAAAGACCGATATAATATATATATATACTTGTTTATTTAAACCTGTTTATCTATTCATGTTTATCTATACCTGTTTATTAACACCTGTTTATTAATACCTGTTCCACAATCCCATATTAATAACAGATCATTTACAATTAGAGCATTCAGTATTCCTTATTTGATAAGGTGTAATACGAATTACATGGGTTTTTTTTTTACACCGATTCGTATATGTAACATGGTTACATTTTCTTATCCCAAATATAACCATGTTATATTTGTTCACTTTCTAAATGGCATGTATTTATAAGGTATGTGTAGATTATGAAGGAAAAAACATCCACATCCGATGAATATATATATATATATATATATATATATATATATATATATATATATATATACATTATATACTGCTCCATTTCCCAAATGTTGAGCACTTTCCCATATTGTAACAAGGCCAAACTGCACAAAACCACTCTAGTTTTTGTAATTTGCTTATATATATATATATATATATATATATATATATATATATATATATATATATATATATATATATGGTAAACCAAAACAGTTCGTTATTGAGAAAATCAGTAGATATTATATTATAGTAAATTAGAATATACATACAGCTTGAAATGGGTAAAGAGAACGTATCACACAGACTATCTGGGTTGTATAAAACTTCTCTCCCGATTCCCCGTCTCACTGGCTCTGTGAAGTTGTTCCCGTACGCAGTTCCGTACTCAATTAGGAACTTGGCAAATCATTTGCTAACTTTCCAGTCCCATCTGACTGCATAACAGTTCGTACTTGAAATACGAAATCTTACAGAATTTAATGTTGAATATTCAAAGCCATTAGAAATAAGCAAACAATTGTATATCTCCTGTTTATGAACGCTACGATAACCCTGCACTCCTGTTCCTCACCTGGTTTCCCCATTCGCCTGTATTGCTTCGTATCTACTGTTATCAATATACTTTATTCTCTTGGAAAGTTTGTGTAGTGTATTTTGGCTGTCAGTTTATATTCCTACTATCAGCAAACTGGCACAGGAATTCTTCTAATTGCATTGCCCTTTTTTACTTATAATGTGATATGATTTAAAACTAATCATATATGAGCTGTTATGTTTCAAAGCGATGACTTTGATTAAACGGATACACACTAGATTGTCTCTACTATGTAGATATAACTGCCTTCCTGATTTCCAGTGCTTCCCCGCTTATTTCGCACTTGGCTGCAGCAGAACCTTTCATAAAGGGCCAAAGAATAAAATAAAAAGATTGTACATTTTGAAACCGAGCCAAAAGTGATGGGTGAGAAATTTTGAAATCTACTATTGCCATGTCTACATGATCTACTATCAGCAAGATGTCAGAACACCTTCACACCTAGCGCCTTGTCTCACCTGCCTCTGATTGCATTACCTGTCAGTTACTGGTCAGATAACAACATTAACATCACACAATTGACCACTGGTCAGTCCAGCCCCCTGTACACTCATCCTAGGATAACTATTGTCAGGAAGAAGGGCTGGTATCTCTGATAGACCCCGCCACTCTATTAATGACTTAGTGTCACCTGGGGTGTGGATGGACCGGGCTTCTTTACATCAGATCAGGATCAGCAGCAGATTGCCACACCTTTAGTGATAATCCCAACTGATGCAATGTGTTCTTTGGAATAGTTGTGGTGGTGTTTGTATTAGAAGTTGTAGTCTATATGTAAACTTGTGACACATTGGGATAACGTTGGCAATAGTTGTCATCTATCTCCTTCTTGTCAGTTATAATGCTGTCAATAAAATGAATTTGTAGTTAACTGATTGCTATTTTTCTGTTGTAGTATTGCTTATTGTTCACATGTCAGTTGTTCACACTGCCCCCATGCAAGAATGCGATTCCATGTGAAATCGGCGACAGACCATTTCTGGAAACGTTGTTTGAAGAGACGAACTCAATTTGAATTCCTATTGTGTTAGTCTGCAGGGTCATGTTCAAGATAGGTTTCAAAGTCATCGCTCCATTAGCGATTACTTTTAAACCTCTCTTGAACGCGATTGCTCAATGTAGCGCTACGTAGCAAGGCGAGCAAACTTAGAGGAATTTACACTGTGTCGTTCAAGAGGGAAGAAGCGCTCATTGAGCGCTACATTGAGCGATCAATGAGCGCTACGAAGCGCTTCATTTTGTTGAACCGCCGGCAGGTTTGTATTTCCACATCATGAAACACCGAACACAGTTTATAGCTGCATGTGGTATATAGTAGATGTATTTGTTATATTTCCAACTTTGATGCACTGTATTCTCTATTAACCATTACACCACATGTTAAAGGCGCTGTAGCACGTCGTTCTTACTGGAATAAAGTGTTATCACGAAATGTAAATAAGAGGTTTTTTAATTTTTTTTATTTATTTGCATAGTAAAGTAAAGAGTTACCAATGGATGGATAATACTCCTGAATCAATTAAGAGTTTTAGACGAATGTGCATGACTCGGTTGCACATTAAATGACCGCTGGAAGGTAGTTCAAGTGATCTGACTCATGTAGCGATACCTAAACTATCAGTGTATGCGTGGTTTTAAACATGGCACCACGTTTGAATGGTCAATCATCTTGCTGTCTGAACTCGCAAAAACTCACGAGAACTACAAATCTACCTCCCACACTGAAGAGTTCCACACAATTCTCTTCCAATACGGATAGCCGATTTCTATATTGGTACTGCTTTTTAGGTGTGTAATGAAATGTTTTACCCTCAAACGTAAACATATTTTGTATAAAATTTAGTAATAAATGGCAAATTTGAGATAAAATAATCTGCCAAAAACGTGCTACAGCGCCTTAATGGGTTTTTTGTTGACCTTGTGGTTACGGTTTATGACAATTTCGAATAAGAAATTGATATTTAAAAAAAAGAACCGTTTCATTTTGTTGGCATGACATAACCGAGTGTTCAACTGCCTGAGTGAACGTCTGGAAGTGCTTACTTCTATAGATATCGATCTGCCTCATGGATCGATTTCATTATCCTACTTTCAGTCATTTATCCGAGGAATATTACTGAAACATGTCTGGGAACTCGTTTGAAGAACAAAGTCCACAAGGCAGACGCTTCAGGTAATACCCGCACAGGTAAGTCTAACACGCGGAACGTGATGTTCACCTGCATTACAAGCAATCAGCGGCTACTAGGTGAGCAATATGATTGGAGGATTGACGTTATGACGTTTCCACGTGACAGCCTGCCAGCAACATCACCGGGGGAGAACCATGTCCCACGGGGCCCGATCGACGCGCCACCTTGCGGGGAAGCGAGGGGGACCCGTTGCTAGAAATAAATGACATATAAGAGAATGGCTTTGGCTAACTCGTTGAAGTAAACCGGTATTGTTTATAATATAATCAAGCGGCAGAGTCCGGCAAATTCCTCGATGCAATTTATCACAGAAAGTAATAAATGTAAAAATCAAAGCGGCAAAGTAAATAGGTGTAGGGGGGATATTATCGTGCGGATCGGTGGTACTGCGATACTGAAGAGATAGGAAGGAGGGTTAAGTTGCGAGCTGTAGCTACACAGTTGAAACATAGGATACAGCCGCAACATCAGCATATTATGTTGTTATGGTTACAAGTTGATGTGTTAAACGCTTAATTATATTAGTTGGGTTATCAACAAATGATTACAACTATATCTTAAACTTCAAATGACATGAACTGTTTACATGTAATTAAGAATACAACAACAACATAGGCATATATCGTCCCTGAGTATCCGGAAGATAACTTTGTAATGCACTTTAAACGCATGGCGTTTCAATACCATACAACATGAATCATGTCTTGATAGAGTTAATTCTGTAGATTGTAATACCATCGATTTCTTTTAGTTAAATTTGGCTTATTCTGATACCAGAGAGACTGGCTAATCCTGATACCAGAGAGACTGGCTAATCCTAATACCAGAGAGACTGGCTAATTCTGATACCAGAGAGACTGGCTAATTCTGATACCAGAGAGACTGGCTGATTCTGATACCAGAGAGACTGGCTAATTCTGATACCAGAGAGACTGGCTAAGTCTGATACCAAAGAGACTTGCTAATTCTGATACCAGAGAGACTGGTTAAATCTGATACCAGAGAGACTGCCTAAGTTTGATACCAGAGATACTGGCTAATTCTGATATCAGAGAGACTGGCTAAGTCTGATACCAGAAAGACTGACTAATTCTGATACCAGAGAGACTGGCTAATTCTGATACCAGAGAGACTGGCTAATTCTGATACCAGAGAGACTGGCTAAGTCTGATACCAAAGAGACTTGCTAATTCTGATACCAGAGAGACTGGTTAAATCTGATACCAGAGAGACTGCCTAAGTTTGATACCAGAGATACTGGCTAATTCTGATATCAGAGAGACTGGCTAAGTCTGATACCAGAAAGACTGGCTAATTCTGATACCAGAGAGACTGGCTAAGAAAATAGATTGATGGAACAAGAGAACATTAAACACAGCATATGAGAGAAACTATTATAGGAATACACACGAGCCACAATGAACCGAAGCTATTTTATAAAGACGATACGAAGTGCTCGGCTGTGTTCTATCAGTTGAAGTGAATTAAAATAATGCACGAGAAGAACCCACTGGTTTCACTGTTATATATTCAACCAAACTGTCCTAACCAATGACAAGATGAGAAATGTGTCTTCTTTAAAAAAAGAAACAACGTAAGACAACACAACAGGTTTGATGTGTCATTTGAATTGATTTTCGATCTGCAATGTCATTATTTGTGTGAATCAAAACATGTCCTAATTTGTAACGTGCACAATAGTCAATGAACGTGAAGCATGTATGGTAATTAATATGTGGGGACGGAAAGTAAAACGCATTCATTACTACTGCTACTATAAAGTAGCGCACTAGAGTACTGCCACAACACAGCCTGGTTACAAATACGCTCTTAGTGTGCGCGTAAATCAAACTCACGACTCTGGGATTAATAAGGCATTCAATCGCTTCAAAACGAGAGAGAAATTACCCATTTATTCTGATTTTGATACTCCATCTTAACCGTTGACGGAGCGCTTATCACGGCAGTCCAGCCTGTTGGCATTGTAGTGGTAGCGAGACGGACCGGGGTTGGCGACGTCGCACAGACGCTGAGGGTGACACGATACCGCCCTGACTCCCACCTGCCGGGAGGGAGGGGACCTCTAACGCGCCCTCCTACCCCCGACATCGTCAAGTGCACCTGTCAGGTACGACTAATGAAGGGCAGACCTGTAATATAGTTGTCACATGTATACTGTTTCCAGGTAAACCTGTCTGTATTGCACGTGCTTGAGAGAGTGAGTTGCAAAACGCAATGTGTACATATATATTGGTGCTGGTAGAAAGGCAAAGTGGGACATTGAATTTATTTATTGAACGCAAACCCTATATTTTAAAGAAACCAATGAACACTTTGTGGAAATTTCCCGTGAATTTGATGAATGGATTTTATGGGTCGGCCTACCACAAGAATGGGAACGAAGGCATATGTATATTAACGTGTAATTTTGAGAAGGTTACGTAATTGCGTATTTCAGAAAACATTTACTCGCTACGTGTACGTATTTGAGTGACGACGATCGCATGAATCAGATATCAATTGGTACAACATAGACAACATAAATAGCAAATAGATAACAGTACCCCCAAATGATAACTCCAGCGTTACCGACATAACACCAATGATAACTCCAGAATTTCCCACGAAACTCCCCAATAATAACTCCAGAATTACCCAAGAAACTCCCCAATGATAACTCCAGAATTACCCAAGAAACTCCCAAATGATAACTCCAGAATTACCTAAGAAACTCCCCAATGGTAACTCCAGCATTACCCACGTAACTCCCCAATGGTAACTCCAGCATTACCTCACGTAACTCCCCAATGATAACTCCAGCATCACCCACGTAACACCCCAATGGTAACTCCAGCATTACCCACGTAACACCCCAATGGTAACTCCAGCATTAACCACTTAACACCCCAATGGTAACTCCAGCATTACCCACGTAACTCCCCAATGGTAACTCCAGCATTAACCACGTAATTTTCCAATGATAACTCCAGAATTACCCACGTAACTCCCCAATGGTAACTCCAGCATTACCCACGTAACTCCCCAATGGTAACTCCAGCATTACCTCACGTAACTCCCCAATGATAACTCCAGCATCACCCACGTAACACCCCAATGGTAACTCCAGCATTACCCACGTAACACCCCAATGGTAACTCCAGCATTAACCACTTAACACCCCAATGGTAACTCCAGCATTACCCACGTAACTCCCCAATGGTAACTCCAGCATTAACCACGTAATTTTCCAATGATAACTCCAGAATTACCCACGTAACTCCCCAATGATAACTTCAGAATTACCTTAGAAACTCCCCAATGATAACTCCAGCATTACCCACGTAACACCCCAATGGTAACTCCAGCATTAACCACGTAATTTTCCAATGATAACCCCAGAATTACCCAAGAAACTCCCCAATGATAACTCCAGAATTACCTAAGAAACTCCCCAATGATAACTCCAGCATTACCCACGTAACACCCCAATGGTAACTCCAGCATTACCCACGTAACTCCCCAATGATAACCCCAGCATTACCTCACGTATTCCCCCAATGATAACTCCATTATTACCCACGTAACTCCCCAATGATAACTTCAGCATTACCCACGTAATTCACACATGACAACTCCATTATTACCCACGTAACTCTCCAATGATAACTCCAGCATTGCCCGCGTAATTCCCAAATGACAACTCCAGCATTACCCACGTTATTCCCCAATGACAACTCCATCATTACCCACGTAACTCCCCAATGATAACTCCATCATTACCCACGTAACTCCCCAATTATAACTCCAGCATAACCCACGTAATTCCCCAATGATAACTCCATCATTACCCACGTAACTCCACAATGATAACTCCATCATTACCCACGTAACTCCCCAATGATAACTCCATCATTATCCACGTAACTCCCCAATGATAACTTCAGAATTACCTTAGAAACTCCCCAATGATAACTCCAGCATTACCCACGTAACTCCCCAATGATAACTCCATCATTACCCACGTAACTCTCCAATGATAACTCCAGCATTGCCCGCGTAATTCCCCAATGACAACTCCAGCATTACCCACGTTATTCCCCAATGACAACTCCATCATTACCCACGTAACTCCCCAATGATAACTCCATCATTACCCACGTAACTCCCCAATTATAACTCCAGCAAAACCCACGTAATTCCCCAATGATAACTCCATCATTACCCACGTAACTCCCCAATGATAACTCCATCATTACCCACGTAACTCCCCAATGATAACTCCAGCATTACCCACGTAACTCCCCAATGATAACACCAACATTACCCACGTAATTCCCCAATGATAACTCCATCATTACCCAAGTAATTCCCCAATGATAACTCCATCATTACTCACGTAACTCCCCAATGATAACTGCATAATTACTCACGTAACTCTCCAATGATAACTCGACCATTACCCACGTAACTCCCCGATGATAACTCCACCATTACCCACGTAACTCCCCAATGATAACTCCATCATTACCCACGTAACTCCCCAATGATAAGTCCAGCATTACCCACGTAATTCCCCAATGATAACTCCACCATTACCCAAGTAATTCCCCAATGATAACTCCATCATTACTCACGTAACTCCCCAATGATAACTGCATAATTACTCACGTAACTCTCCAATGATAACTCCATCATTACCCACGTAACTCCCCAATGATAACTCCCCAATGATTACTCCAGCATTCACCACGTAACTCCCCAATGATAACTCCCCAATGATAACTCCATCATTACCCACGTAACTCCCCAATGATAACTCCAGAGTGCAATGAGATAAGTACATATTTCAAACCCAGCGTCTCCCAGTATACAGTTGTACAGACTGGCACCCCCAACAACCACTCTATCTGGGATGTGGTGGAGGAGCTTGTAATTTCTTTGGGTGTCACAGTTCGCCAGGGAAATTAAAGACGGGCGGCATTGACATGTTTGTGTTTTCAAAAGAAGGGTTCATTGGTTAGAGATTTCTCACCGTGGCACGCGCCCACTGTACAATACGCGCTTCTAATAAACTGCCAGTGAGTCATTGGGCGGCTCTACTATTGAATTGAGAGAATTTGTGAATAACGGAATTGAGAGTTTGTTAGTAACGGAATTGAGAGGGTTAAACTTTGTTAGTGACGGCATTGAGAGAGTTTTTAAGTGAATGAATTGAAAGAGATTTTTTCAGTGACGCAATTGAAAGTTTGTTATAATAAGTAACGGAATTGAGAGAGTTAAACTTTGTTTGTGACGGCATTGAGAGAGTTTGTTAGTGACGGAATTGAGAGAGTTTTTTAGTGACGGAATTGAGAGAGTTTGTTAGTGACGGAATTGAGAAAGTTTGTTAGTGATAGTATCGAGAGTTTGTTAGTGACGGAATAGAGAGAAACGGAAACATAAGTGATATTTATTATTTGTGAGAGTTCAAATATGTTGCGATTTTCAAATTGAGAGAGTTTTTCGCTCCAAGATAACAGTCATCTGATTACACGGTTGTACAGCCGAGGTTTTTTGTTCAATTTAGTAAGTAATTTATTATTTAAATGAGTTTGTTAAAACTATTTAGTAGGCCTGTACTCCAAAACAGACAAGTTTAATTAATATCGTTTCTTAAAAATGAATGCAAATGGTGATGACTGAAGACGATAACATCATATTCACTGTCAGAGACAATAACATAAACCAAAGGTAAACGGCCCTTCATTACCAATACTGTTTATTTGTTAAGACTGTAACTCAGACAAGTACTCATACATATATCTCGTGGTTCATTTATCAAGTGCGACTGTGGCAGGAAATGCGAGGAGCGTGTGTACCGATGTAACTAACTGTCCACGTCCACCAACGAGCAGCACCGCAGCTAGGACAGAGAACTTTGATTGTACCGCTGTAACTAACTGTCCACCAACGAGCAGCACCGCAGCTAGGACAGAGAACTTTGATTGTACCGCTGTAACTAACTGTCCACGTCCACCAACGAGCAGCACCGCAGCTAGGACAGAGAACTTTGATTGTACCGATGTAACTAACTGTCCACCAACGAGCAGCACCGCAGCTAGGACAGAGAACTTTGATTGTACCGCTGTAACTAACTGTCCACGTCCACCAACGAGCAGCACCGCAGCTAGGACAGAGAACTTTGATTGTACCGATGTAACTAACTGTCCACCAACGAGCAGCACCGCAGCTAGGACAGAGAACTTTGATTGTACCGCTGTAACTAACTGTCCACGTCCACCAACGAGCAGCACCGCAGCTAGGACAGAGAACTTTGATTGTACCGATGTAACTAACTGTCCACCAACGAGCAGCACCGCAGCTAGGACAGAGAACTTTGATTGTACCGATGTAACTAACTGTCCACCAACGAGCAGCACCGCAGCTAGGACAGAGAACTTTGATTGTACCGCTGTAACTAACTGTCCACGTCCACCAACGAGAAGCACCGCAGCTAGGACAGAGAACTTTGATTGTACCGCTGTAACTAACTGTCCACCAACGAGCAGCACCGCAGCTAGGACAGAGAACTTTGATTGTACCGCTGTAACTAACTGTCCACGTCCACCAACGAGCAGCACCGCAGCTAGGACAGAGAACTTTGATTGTACCGCTGTAACTAACTGTCCACGTCCACCAACGAGCAGCACCGCAGCTAGGACAGAGAACTTTGATTGTACCGCTGTAACTAACTGTCCACGTCCACCAACGAGAAGCACCGCAGCTAGGACAGAGAACTTTGATTGTACCGATGTAACTAACTGTCCACCAACGAGCAGCACCGCAGCTAGGACAGAGAACTTTGATTGTACCGCTGTAACTAACTGTCCACCAACGAGAAGCACCGCAGCTAGGACAGAGAACTTTGATTGTACCGCTGTAACTAACTGTCCACGTCCACCAACGAGAAGCACCGCAGCTAGGACAGAGAACTTTGATTGTACCGCTGTAACTAACTGTCCACCAACGAGCAGCACCGCAGCTAGGACAGAGAACTTTGATTGTACCGCTGTAACTAACTGTCCACGTCCACCAACGAGCAGCACCGCAGCTAGGACAGAGAACTTTGATTGTACCGCTGTAACTAACTGTCCACGTCCACCAACGAGCAGCACCGCAGCTAGGACAGAGAACTTTGATTGTACCGCTGTAACTAACTGTCCACGTCCACCAACGAGCAGCACCGCAGCTAGGACAGAGAACTTTGATTGTACCGCTGTAACTAACTGTCCACGTCCACCAACGAGCAGCACCGCAGCTAGGACAGAGAACTTTGATTGTACCGCTGTAACTAACTGTCCACGTCCACCAACGAGAAGCACCGCAGCTAGGACAGAGAACTTTGATTGTACCGCTGTAACTAACTGTCCACCAACGAGCAGCACCGCAGCTAGGACAGAGAACTTTGATTGTACCGCTGTAACTAACTGTCCACGTCCACCAACGAGAAGCACCGCAGCTAGGACAGAGAACTTTGATTGTACCGCTGTAACTAACTGTCCACCAACGAGAAGCACCGCAGCTAGGACAGAGAACTTTGATTGTACCGCTGTAACTAACTGTCCACGTCCACCAACGAGCAGCACCGCAGCTAGGACAGAGAACTTTGATTGTACCGCTGTAACTAACTGTCCACGTCCACCAACGAGCAGCACCGCAGCTAGGACAGAGATCTTTGATTGTACCGCTGTAACTAACTGTCCACGTCCACCAACGAGAAGCACCGCAGCTAGGACAGAGAACTTTGATTGTACCGCTGTAACTAACTGTCCACCAACGAGCAGCACCGCAGCTAGTACAGAGAACTTTGATTGTACCGCTGTAACTAACTGTCCACGTCCACCAACGAGAAGCACCGCAGCTAGGACAGAGAACTTTGATTGTACCGCTGTAACTAACTGTCCACCAACGAGCAGCACCGCAGCTAGGACAGAGAACTTTGATTGTACCGCTGTAACTAACTGTCCACGTCCACCAACGAGCAGCACCGCAGCTAGGACAGAGAACTTTGATTGTACCGCTGTAACTAACTGTCCACGTCCACCAACGAGCAGCACCGCAGCTAGGACAGAGAACTTTGATTGTACCGCTGTAACTAACTGTCCACGTCCACCAACGAGCAGCACCGCAGCTAGGACAGAGAACTTTGATTGTACCGCTGTAACTAACTGTCCACGTCCACCAACGAGCAGCACCGCAGCTAGGACAGAGAACTTTGATTGTACCGATGTAACTAACTGTCCACCAACGAGCAGCACCGCAGCTAGGACAGAGAACTTTGATTGTACCGCTGTAACTAACTGTCCACGTCCACCAACGAGCAGCACCGCAGCTAGGACAGAGAACTTTGATTGTACCGATGTAACTAACTGTCCACCAACGAGCAGCACCGCAGCTAGGACAGAGAACTTTGATTGTACCGCTGTAACTAACTGTCCACCAACGAGCAGCACCGCAGCTAGGACAGAGAACTTTGATTGTACCGCTGTAACTAACTGTCCACGTCCACCAACGAGAAGCACCGCAGCTAGGACAGAGAACTTTGATTGTACCGCTGTAACTAACTGTCCACCAACGAGCAGCACCGCAGCTAGGACAGAGAACTTTGATTGTACCGCTGTAACTAACTGTCCACGTCCACCAACGAGCAGCACCGCAGCTAGGACAGAGAACTTTGATTGTACCGCTGTAACTAACTGTCCACGTCCACCAACGAGCAGCACCGCAGCTAGGACAGAGAACTTTGATTGTACCGCTGTAACTAACTGTCCACGTCCACCAACGAGCAGCACCGCAGCTAGGACAGAGAACTTTGATTGTACCGCTGTAACTAACTGTCCACGTCCACCAACGAGCAGCACCGCAGCTAGGACAGAGAACTTTGATTGTACCGCTGTAACTAACTGTCCACGTCCACCAACGAGAAGCACCGCAGCTAGGACAGAGAACTTTGATTGTACCGATGTAACTAACTGTCCACCAACGAGCAGCACCGCAGCTAGGACAGAGAACTTTGATTGTACCGCTGTAACTAACTGTCCACCAACGAGCAGCACCGCAGCTAGGACAGAGAACTTTGATTGTACCGCTGTAACTAACTGTTCACGTCCACCAACGAGAAGCACCGCAGCTAGGACAGAGAACTTTGATTGTACCGCTGTAACTAACTGTCCACCAACGAGCAGCACCGCAGCTAGGACAGAGAACTTTGATTGTACCGCTGTAACTAACTGTCCACGTCCACCAACGAGCAGCACCGCAGCTAGGACAGAGAACTTTGATTGTACCGCTGTAACTAACTGTCCACGTCCACCAACGAGCAGCACCGCAGCTAGGACAGAGAACTTTGATTGTACCGCTGTAACTAACTGTCCACGTCCACCAACGAGCAGCACCGCAGCTTGGACAGAGAACTTTGATTGTACCGCTGTAACTAACTGTCCACGTCCACCAACGAGCAGCACCGCAGCTAGGACAGAGAACTTTGATTGTACCGCTGTAACTAACTGTCCACGTCCACCAACGAGAAGCACCGCAGCTAGGACAGAGAACTTTGATTGTACCGCTGTAACTAACTGTCCACCAACGAGCAGCACCGCAGCTAGGACAGAGAACTTTGATTGTACCGCTGTAACTAACTGTCCACGTCCACCAACGAGAAGCACCGCAGCTAGGACAGAGAACTTTGATTGTACCGCTGTAGCTAACTGTCCACCAACGAGCAGCACCGCAGCTAGGACAGAGAACTTTGATTGTACCGCTGTAACTAACTGTCCACGTCCACCAACGAGCAGCACCGCAGCTAGGACAGAGAACTTTGATTGTACCGCTGTAACTAACTGTCCACGTCCACCAACGAGCAGCACCGCAGCTAGGACAGAGAACTTTGATTGTACCGCTGTAACTAACTGTCCACGTCCACCAACGAGAAGCACCGCAGCTAGGACAGAGAACTTTGATTGTACCGCTGTAACTAACTGTCCACCAACGAGCAGCACCGCAGCTAGGACAGAGAACTTTGATTGTACCGCTGTAACTAACTGTCCACGTCCACCAACGAGAAGCACCGCAGCTAGGACAGAGAACTTTGATTGTACCGCTGTAACTAACTGTCCACCAACGAGCAGCACCGCAGCTAGGACAGAGAACTTTGATTGTACCGCTGTAACTAACTGTCCACGTCCACCAACGAGCAGCACCGCAGCTAGGACAGAGAACTTTGATTGTACCGCTGTAACTAACTGTCCACGTCCACCAACGAGCAGCGCCGCAGCTAGGACAGAGAACTTTGATTGTACCGCTGTAACTAACTGTCCACGTCCACCAACGAGCAGCACCGCAGCTAGGACAGAGAACTTTGATTGTACCGCTGTAACTAACTGTCCACGTCCACCAACGAGCAGCACCGCAGCTAGGACAGAGAACTTTGATTGTACCGCTGTAACTAACTGTCCACGTCCACCAACGAGAAGCACCGCAGCTAGGACAGAGAACTTTGATTGTACCGCTGTAACTAACTGTCCACCAACGAGCAGCACCGCAGCTAGGACAGAGAACTTTGATTGTACCGCTGTAACTAACTCTCCACGTCCACCAACGAGAAGCACCGCAGCTAGGACAGAGAACTTTGATTGTACCGCTGTAACTAACTGTCCACCAACGAGCAGCACCGCAGCTAGGACAGAGAACTTTGATTGTACCGCTGTAACTAACTGTCCACGTCCACCAACGAGCAGCACCGCAGCTAGGACAGAGAACTTTGATTGTACCGCTGTAACTAACTGTCCACGTCCACCAACGAGCAGCACCGCAGCTAGGACAGAGAACTTTGATTGTACCGCTGTAACTAACTGTCCACGTCCACCAACGAGCAGCACCGCAGCTAGGACAGAGAACTTTGATTGTACCGCTGTAACTAACTGTCCACGTCCACCAACGAGCAGCACCGCAGCTAGGACAGAGAACTTTGATTGTACCGCTGTAACTAACTGTCCACGTCCACCAACGAGCAGCACCGCAGCTAGGACAGAGAACTTTGATTGTACCGCTGTAACTAACTGTCCACGTCCACCAACGAGCAGCACCGCAGCTAGGACAGAGAACTTTGATTGTACCGCTGTAACTTACTGTCCACGTCCACCAACGAGCAGCACCGCAGCTAGGACAGAGAACTTTGATTGTACCGCTGTAACTAACTGTCCACGTCCACCAACGAGCAGCACCGCAGCTAGGACAGAGAACTTTGATTGTACCGCTGTAACTAACTGTCCACGTCCACCAACGAGCAGCACCGCAGCTAGGACAGAGAACTTTGATTGTACCGCTGTAACTAACTGTCCACGTCCACCAACGAGCAGCACCGCAACTAGGACAGAGAACTTTGATTGTACCGCTGTAACTAACTGTCCACGTCCACCAACGAGCAGCACCGCAGCTAGGACAGAGAACTTTGATTGTACCGCTGTAACTAACTGTCCACGTCCACCAACGAGCAGCACCGCAGCTAGGAAAGAGAACTTTGATTGTACCGCTGTAACTAACTGTCCACGTCCACCAACGAGCAGCACCGCAGCTAGGACAGAGAACTTTGATTGTACCGCTGTAACTAACTGTCCACGTCCACCAACGAGCAGCACCGCAGCTAGGACAGAGAACTTTGATTGTACCGCTGTAACTAACTGTCCACGTCCACCAACGAGCAGCACCGCAGCTAGGACAGAGAACTTTGATTGTACCGCTGTAACTAACTGTCCACGTCCACCAACGAGCAGCACCGCAGCTAGGACAGAGAACTTTGATTGTACCGCTGTAACTAACTGTCCACGTCCACCAACGAGCAGCACCGCAGCTAGGACAGAGAACTTTGATTGTACCGCTGTAACTAACTGTCCACGTCCACCAACGAGCAGCACCGCAACTAGGACAGAGAACTTTGATTGTACCGATGTAACTAACTGTCCACGTCCACCAACGAGCAGCACCGCAACTAGGACAGAGAACTTTGATTGTACCGATGTAACTAACTGTCCACGTCCACCAACGAGCAGCACCGCAGCTAGGACAGAGAACTTTGATTGTACCGCTGTAACTAACTGTCCACGTCCACCAACGAGCAGCACCGCAACTAGGACAGAGAACTTTGATTGTACCGCTGTAACTAACTGTCCACGTCCACCAACGAGCAGCACCGCAACTAGGACAGAGAACTTTGATTGTACCGCTGTAACTAACTGTCCACGTCCACCAACGAGCAGCACCGCAGCTAGGACAGAGAACTTTGATCTTCCCACGCTTGTCTGTATGTCCATACTATAATGGAAAAAAACTATCAACGCAAAATAAATAGTTTCACAATCAAATATAAATTATGTTTATACACCAAATGTAATTGAGAGTGGGTGGCCGGATGGCTTGGTGGTGGTTTGAGGGCGGGGGTATTCTTCCATCCAGTAACTTGGAGGTTAACAATTCAACAATTGAATAGATGGAGCACATGCGTTTGCATTAAGTAACATTCAAGCAGAACATTCAGTTAAGAAGTATTTTCAAACCAATATTAACCGACCATGTTTCATCGCTAGAGGAACTTAGTTTCCGTGGTCATGGGTAGGGTCAAGAGTAGTATGACTGGGAGCAGAGTTTCTAATCTCAAGCATCCAAACTTTCCTCTACGTGTCTGATTGGAATGTTGTATATGTTGATAACATTCCATACATGGTACACGCGATAAACAAGAACGAAATAAGTTTTCTTGCTCACCATGGACCAACGTATGAGCTATGTAGAGTTATTCATACGAAATAAGTTTTCTTGCTCACCATGGACCAACGTATGAGCTATGTAGAGTTATTCATACGAAATAAGTTTTCTTGCTCACCATGGACCAACGTATGAGCTATGTAGAGTTATTCATACGAAATAAGTTTTCTTGCTCACCATGGACAAACGTATGAGCTATGTAGAGTTATTCATACGAAATAAGTTTTCTTGCTCACCATGGACAAACGTATGAGCTATGTAGAGTTATTCATACGAAATAAGTTTTCTTGCTCACCATGGACAAACGTATGAGCTATGTAGAGTTATTCATACGAAATAAGTTTTCTTGCTCACCATGGACAAACGTATGAGCTATGTAGAGTTATTCATACGAAATAAGTTTTCTTGCTCACCATGGACCAACGTATGAGATATGTAGAGTTATTCATATTGTATCCGTATTCTTAATTCAAACAGTTAAGTTCAATCCCTTCATCATTTGTTTGGACAATTGGAATGTCATTGTATCAATTGAACGCAAACTCTGTGTTACATTTTGAAAAAATGAAGATAAATAAATGAATGCTTGATAACGACAGAAGAAATGTGCTGACTAATTCATTGCTAACTTACATAATTCACTTTTAATTGAAACGTTCTGCAATGATATTGTTTTATATTATGGGCACCGATAATGTTATAATGGAGCGTCATTTCAATTAGAAAAGGTGCGCGGACAATCAGGCGAGCACACGGGCTAGTATACAGTATGACTCAGTGTATTATTCTGATGAGGTTGCATTGGGTATAGATGTATACCATCTGTATTGAAATGTAGGTGACGATGTGTTTGGCAAAGGTCTGAACCTAATTTATGACTCATGATAGAATATACTTTGTGATTGCACCAGTAGTCGTTCCAAAACTGCAAGCAAAAACGTTGTTTAAGCCAGACTTTGAACATTCAAGAACACGATATAATGTTGGTATACATAGCAATGTGCTCATATCTGATAAGTGTACTTCAAAGGTTATACAAGATTAAATTCAATTTTACTTAAACGTCCATTGCATTCTTTACATAGAAAGCTATAAAAAGCTAATTATAACAATTTTATAACAACAAATGTTCATCTACTGAAGTATATTGCAATTTCTCTGAAACGTACTGCCTGTGTAAAGATTAAATATATTTACATGAAACTGTAAATTTTTCCGTCTGCAAATTACTATTTCAAATAACTATTCTCTGACCAAGGGTTTGTTAATACTGGCATACACTACTTATACTTACTAATGTAGTGTGTTTATATTTTCACTTTTATTTTCGTCCTTGCAGAACTATCGAGACTTCTTTGGAATGTTTAATATATAGATAAATTAACCTTTTCTTCTGAAGCGTGTAAAATCTACAGTATCAATAAATGCTACACATACTTGACAACCTTCCAGAATCACAATGTCGAGAAAACCACAGACTAACTTGAGAGAGAGAAAACACAGACTGGTTCGAGAGAGAGAAAACACAGACTGGTTTGAGAGAGAGAAAACACAGTCTGGTTCGAGAGAGAGAGAGAGAGAGAGAGAGAGAGAGAGAGAGAGAGAGAGAGAGAGAGAGAGAGAGAGAGAGAGAGAGAGAGAGAGAGAGAGAGAGAGAGAGAGAGAGAGAGAGAGAGAGAGAAAACACAGACTGGTTTGAGAGAGAGAAGCAAGACCAAAGCACTTTAACGTGTATTTGCTCTAAATCCCTCTAATTGTCGCACTAATCGCCCGTGTTGTGGCTCACAAGGTAAATAGGCGTGACGGGACAGATCTAAACAAGCCTCTTGAAGCGTTTTAGTCGCAAATCTTTATCTTATCACAAGCAGAGTAGGTCCCGGTCACGAGCTTCCCATGTTAGAAACTTGTACACACAATCACACGGATTCTTGTCCACCAAACATGATAACAAACCCTCGTCTAGAAACGTATTGAATTAGTATATTCTCGTTGAATGCCCAGGTGAAGTAATCAGTGACTACACGTCCAGGTAAGCTATGGTGCAGGTATATGGGGAAAGGGTCACATATGCTGACCGCTGTCCTATGTCTCATCTCTAGATTTATATACTGGATTTTCACACTGAAATAAAAGACCTTACTTTGATGTGAACTAAACAGTTCACTCTCAACAAGCCCAGTAAGACTACAGTTAAAGTGTTTAAATGAACTGCAAATAAGAGATAGATGGAAGTAGCTATATCACAACAGTGTTGATCTATTACTAACGTTTCTTTTAAGTGACCCGAACTAGATTTGCACCATTCCTTTTCACCGAAGACACACGATACATTTCTTATGAGACACGTTTCTGCCGTAAGGGTGCTCACAGTTAGACTACACATGTTAACCACGTTGCCGACCACCAGGCGTCATCAATGTTAATAAGGAATTTCCTTCATATGTATGTTCTCTAGATATTGTATCAACTGCACTTGACGTGAAATCTGTCTCTTTGTATGGATAATATGTATGCATCTTTGGGTGTGCTTGTGTCGTCAACGTTCTTAATTATGCTACAAACAACTGAGGGTTGGAATCCTATACATGTAGCAAGTTGCTGGTACAACGATATGTTCGCCAGTTGGAGCCGATGATCGTAGCTTTCACCGCTATTGATATTGCGAGGTATCTCTCACCAATATCAAACCGCTTTCATATAAGTAAAACGTTCTTGAATGTGAGTTCCAAATAATCTCAACTATGACAACTCGGCAATTTTGTGACATGGACATCTTGTTTAAAAATCAAATCCTTGCTTTAAAAACTTTCTTAAAGTTAACTCAATGTGAGTGTGTGTGTGGCATTTACTGCTGTTTAGTGTCAGAAACATTTGAAAATCTCGGCCCACAGTCAGATGCGAGATTTCATCCATCAGAAGCGAACTGGTCCAGAGACATTGCCTGGGAACAGAGGCCTGGACCCCCGTGACATGTGACCCCTCGTCACTCAACTGCAGTTAACGCTGAGGTGTTAGACCTGGCCGCAATCAAATCTGGACTGACAATAATTATCTTATCCCGCCAGACTAACATTTTCTTAAGCATATTGAGTGGAGACAATAGCAACATCTCTTGGCCCCTCCTCTACCACGGGACTATGGACAAACACCCCATCATCCTCGCCAACTTGCAAATGGGAACACAAATCCTCAAAGTTGTAGAGATTTTGGAATTTGAAAAGTTATCACAGATTCGATTTAATCGCTGTCGCCTGTGTTTAAAGAGATTACCCAGTTGGTCCAGGCATGTGATAACAGCGTTCCCACGAACACGGGAGGAAAAGGGGTAAAGAGAAGAGGAAAGAGATTGCTGGTGCAGCAGTTCACCCTGACTATCCCCTATGTGTACGTGCAGACAGCCAGTCGTATATAGAACATGCAACCAACGTTTATCTATTGAGACAAAAACACCCTTCAAAATCATCTCAGATGAATGCCATTATATTTGTTTAATGCCAGTATTCTCCTGACCGCTTTTCCTAATATATGAATGGTTAGAGGCATCTTATCAACCACAATGGTCCAAGACGTAGTATAATATAGATCTTCGGTTATCTTCATATTTAGCCAAGAAAACTTTTGTTTACATAAAAGAGTAAACATCAGATGTTCTGACTCGATCAATCTCACGATGAGCTAATTTTGACCAGTGTATCGGTCTTTTCAAGCACAGTAAGTATATTATAAGATCTTTTATATTGTCGTTATACAGTTACGAAGCATGTTCTTATGGTATACCCTTATGGTATGTCATTAAACGTTGGCTCGGTAAATAGAGTAGGATCAGAAACATGTTCTTATGGTATATCCTTATGGTATGTCATTAAACGTTGGCTCGGTAAGTAGAATAGGATCAGAAACACGCACTATGCAGTTGCAACTTCTTTATGACAAGAGTGTGACGTTACGGTGTAGGTACTAACACTCAACATCTTAACGGTTTTAGATTCATTGTGCAACAAGATGTTCTCATACATCTCAGCATATTCCTTCAACGTCTAAAAGAGACATAACAGAAGTTGTATGAACTGAATACGATTTCAATCAGATTTTAATCAGGCTGTCAACTGTACATTTGGTCAGCAATACACTGAACACTGTAATAAGACATAACTTTTTGTCTGTTTTTGTTCTGAAAGTTTCGAGTTTTTTGGCATTAACTGTAATACCCAAGTGTACATTTTGTATCTATACTAGTCATACTGGAACTGCTAAATAATGTTTTTCTTTTGAATTATAACAGACTAACTAATAATACAACTTATCACAATTATAATTTAAGTTCCGTAGTGTGCTGGTGATGAAAGAAACAAGTTCTATGGACAGTCAGTATGTGTGTTACTGTAGATACCAGGCACTTGCATGACAACAGGTGCCTTCCAAGGAGAATCGTAGCATTCATCGTAAGAACTACCCAGAGAGTACTAGTTAGTGTACTGTTGTGTACTGTTGTGTACTGTTGTGTACTGTTTAAAGGCTCGGGTTAAATAAACCCTCATTTTAATAGTGTCCACTGGCGACCATTGTCCATCTTCTTCTCTTCATGACGACTCTTCTGTCTTCAGTATGTATAAGAGAGCACATCTAGACCTTGAACGTTTCTATATTTTCCATTCTACACAGATTTTTCATTCTTCACAGCTCTCTATGAAAAGCTTCAACGTTACTTCATACTTTATCGTTTGATAATTTAAGTATGTTTCATGATCAATTCTGAATGTAGCTTTACCTGAAAAAGTCCTGAAACATTCGGTTTATAGTCACTAAAAATATATCTTTGTGATAATAATTATTGTTTTGCACTGTTGGATGGCACTATAAGAATTCAATTGACACATTAATCTGGAGCACATATGAGGCAGTTTAAAGCTGTAAATTAGTACAAAATGGTCAATTTCTCTAATTAATTTCGCTGAAAAGATGTTTTGCTCCCGTAAACAACGCCTGCTATGTTTTATCCTTGTAGTAAAGCCCCAACCGTCGGAAGATGTTTTGTAAAACTTTTTATATGGGGTTAACGTGTTGAATATCGTCCATTTCACTTTCATCGTTTTACTATCGTATGTTTGTGGTGCCTTCAAACTCGCATCATATATTGGGTGATATGTTGTGTTACTTCAAGCAACATCCAACTTACTGATTGGTTCTCCAAAAGAAATGAACGGTAGGCTACTATCTAACAAATGGTAACACTTTTACAGAGGTACAGCTACGGTTAGTCTGAAACACATCCCATGAAGCTTCGTGTTTTAGTTGAAACGAGCACAAACTGTGGTCTGGACGAGAGTTGCTTCAGTGGCTCGGTGTCTACGTGAGGAATGCTCCCATCTGGAGCACGTGTGGTCCCCGCATTCCTCCACTGCCCACGAGGAGCATCCGACTGTCACAGATAACAACATCAAACGTCTCCCACTTGACAAAGTGTCTTCGGTTTACATTAAAACTAAAACCAGTGTTTATATTTCTCTTATATAATTCCATTTGTCATTGTTTAAACTACACGCTGACAACATGACCGTCGGGGTTGCTCTTATCTCCCGTAGGTGAAGGTCACAGGTTGAAAGGTTGAGCGAAAAATGGTTTTCGTTTATAGCACTATGATCACTAATTATTGTCAAATTACTATAGTGACAGTGTTCATACAGCAGGATGCTTGGATATTGTAAACAGGATTTTAACGTTTTGAAAATTATAGAGAAGAGAAGGATAATCAACTTTTTATTTTATTTTGCAACAGTTTGAGAGGAATTCTAGCAAGACTACGGCGTTTATGGATGATTATCTTTATTTAACAATGGTGACATTTCTGTATAGATCCTAATTTATTACCCATATGGTTGAAAATAACCGAGTTAATATTATTCATATGAGCACATGTGCACATATCACGTTTGCCTAGCAACCATTGTCTCACCGCGACCTCCCGGTTTGTGTCGTCTGTGACGTCATACAACGATTGTTCGTGACGTCACTGTAGCTTGCAGTCGCAAGAGAAGTGGGCCGTTTCCTGGCTATTTTTACGCGAATCAAATGGAATAAAATGGGTAATAAAGAAATTATTACACTCGAAAGTGTGTCATATGACTTTTACGAAACTCGTGCAAATGTGTGTATAACCCTCGCTCTCGCTCGGGCAATACAAAAATTCACACTCGTTTCGTAAAAGTCATATGACACACTTCCTCGGGTAATAATTTCTATATATTTTCAAGCATATCGGAAATATGATAAAACAGCAGGTTATATACGGGATACATGTTGGTATGATAATGAGGTAACAGATGATAAAACAATAGGTTATATACAGGATACATGTTGGTATGATAATGAGGTAACAGATGATAAAACAATAGGTTATATACAGGATACATGTTGGTATGATAATGAGGTAACAGATGATAAAACAATAGGTTATATACAGGATACATGTTGGTATGATAATGAGGTAACAGATGATAAAACAATAGGTTATATACATATATACATATCTGAGGGTGTGGGTTCGAATCCCGAAAGGGACTCGGCCCGAAAAATAACAAGAATTTGAAGGTAGTGTTATCCATGTTTTAACAGCAGTTGTGATAATATTAGTGAGATTTGCAGCCCCGGTTGGCTGAAGCATTGCAGAGTTTTAGACATAATCACTCTCTGAACCGGGATCAAGGCTATTTCATCCGATTAGCTTACAACCACCTAATTAAAAACATAATCAACTCACGTTGGCTCCTCACATTAATCCACCACTACACCTGTCTCCTTGGTTAATTAACTTAAATCATACACTGGCATCCTGCAGATCTCTTCCATGTTATCAGAACTTCGCTTCTTTCAACCTTTATCATCTTTCCCATATAATTAATAATAGTATAAGGATTTATACCAAAACTTTGTCATTGTTGAATAACGAAGTTGGTCATCCATAAACATCATTGTCCTTCTCTACAGCACCAGCTTCTAGAATGCCTCTCAAACAGTTGAAAAGTATGTTTTTAAATTCTTGTCTCAAGTAATGAGGTTGAAAATAATGAAATAAATTTTCTTTGTCACTGTATTTGGAAAAATAAAGACTCTTTCGCCGTATGACGACCATAACGTGTGAATAAAGAAGAAGTTGTGAATCAATAACGAATCTTATGCAGACATTTTGCTTTATTATTTTGACAATATTATCATTATGATTAAAGAAAAAAAAATATTTAAAAAATATATTGTATTCTCTATACATAGCTTCATATGTTAAATATATAAATATTCTTAATATATATATATATATATATATATATATATATATATATATATATATATATATATATATATATATATATATAGAGAGAGAGAGAGAGAGAGAGAGAGAGAGAGAGAGAGAGAGAAACAAATATATAATAAAAAATAAAATATATATATATAAACAAAATTTAAAAATACAAAACAATACTGTTAAAAATGTTATATTACTTATCTGTAAATAGCATACGCCTATAAAACATTTTGCTTATGCTTTTAGCTAACAGTTCAATATTTTGAGAGCACGTAACATTAATAAATATGGTTTTAACATCAGCCATACGTCCAACGCATAAAGCAGGAGATAGGTTAAATAAGACATATGTTAAATCATTGTAAAAGTCACATTCACACAAGAAATGTAATTCATTTTCAATATTAACACAAAAGGGACAGCTTCTCAAATGAATAGGTGTAGGGGGTTTACAAAAAACGTCCTGTTTCAATATGCAGAGGTAGGGAACCACATCTGAATCGACTTTGTTTTTCGTTTCTGGCGGGAGATGATAATCATTCTTGTAAAGCCAAACTGTCCGCAGTTTATTTCCATTTGCAGTATTCTTATCGTTCCACAGTTCTGTAAACCATTCTTCTTCACCCTGCTGTTTCAGTTTCGCACACATCACGTGTCTAACAGATCCTAGAGCATGTAGCAGATGAGATATATTTATTCGTGTACACATCTTTTCAACTGTAGACTCAAATGACTTTCTTCGGCGTTTAGACCATTCAAATAGTTGTTTAGGCAGTCGCGAGTCCTCAGTTCTAGTGAGTCGAATATAAGCACGCACTGCAGCTATCCTTTGTTTCGTAAAACATGATATCCATCCCATTTCACCTTGTACAGCTATAGTTGATGTATTTCGTTGGACTCCTAGGAAGAATCGACATGCTCTGTTCTGTATTTTGTTGATAAGGCGCCCCATACATGAGAATAGGTTCGACAGTAGTTTCAAATAGCTTAGTGAAAACATCGTAAGCCATATCTCCACACTGATGGTATTTTGATATGAGTACAGATAAAGCTCGATTGGCACCTATAGATATTTCCAAAATACTGAGTTTCATATCTAAATGTTCTTCGAACCGAGATACTTGTAGGTTCCAGCATAGTCTAACTCAGTTGCAAAAGAGTAGAAGTTACAATCTGTTGAAGGGACTCTTCTAAATGTCTCGTGTTTGCTGTCAAGCCTGCTTTTGGTGATAGAGTAAAGGCTGTACATATGTTGAAAAACAGCTTCTCTCCTACCGAAAACCGTTTTGCTGTTCGGCTAAACTATCTTTGGAGTCAAGCCATCAAGTTATCTTAATATTCAATATATTCAGTATATTTTGCATGGCACAGATATCAGGGAAATTCCTCTGTATGTCATGGGATTTTTTGGATCCGTGTTCGGTTTAACTATTGGATTTATGACAGATTCTTGCCAAGCACTAGGAATGATAATTTTCTCAAAGCAGACATTGTGGAGAAAATGAACACAGTCACTGTTTTTTTTTAATATTTCAGCAGGAATGTTATCTAAGCAGTCTTGTTTCTTTTTTGGTCCTTTCTACAGCTTTATGTACTTCATCTAATGATTGACTATTCCCAGAGATCCAATCAATTTCCAAAAATCATGTTTTTCAAGCAGATTCATTTGTTGATATTTTCTTTTTTATTTTCTGTTTATTTTATCAAATACATTCCAAGTTATGGCTCTTCACGAAGAGCACTTGATTTTTCTATTTCAGACCGAGGGTTAAACTTTAACGTAGCCTTTCTCAAATCAATGATATGTCTGTGAAACTTGATATGTGTTTCCCTTGACATCAGAGCATTGACATTAAGTCATATTCTTTGACCTTCCAACATTTACGTTGATGAAAGACTTATGATTTCAATAACTTTTATTTGTTAGATGATTGGATCTGATATTTCGTAAATAACTTGACATTAAACTGCTTACGTGCAGTATAGTTTGTGGGACAAACCACAGAGCACTCTTGTTTAACAATGATATTGTCATTAACCTTGATTTCTACATTATAATTATTCTGTTGGATCAGAAGATGTGCACTATCCAATTGAAGACGATCAATGACATAAGCTTGGATCTGTTATAAACACAAGGAACAGTAGGGCAGATATAAGATGTTTATTTGGTTAGAGCATCACAGAAGATAATTACAACAATTTAAAAAATCAACAAAAATCAGCATGGCATAAAGATAGCCTTGAGTATCACGTGTAAGATTATTTAAACCAATTCTGTAATGAAAAATGAAACGGTGAGAAACTAATGTTACGTCATTCAATTGTTTTCATGTTGAAATTTGCTAACATCAGATCAATTTGCACTTTCAGTACAAACATTATGAGGAGTTTCTTTTTTCAGATAGAGTTTCACATCTTATTTCAAGATGTTAATTTGATTTACAATTTTGTATTTAGAACTTGTTTTAGCCCAAAAGTTAACTATTTCAACCCGATTTTCTCACTGTTGCTAATGGCAAGATGTGAAACAAAAATCAAACTACTGCAACTAAAAAAATGCTTTGGAAACATAAAATCATACTTGAAAATGATGATAGAAATTTCATGCAAAAACTCAAGATTAAGGAAATAACCAAATTCCAAAATACCTTTGTGTCTACAGATATAAGATACCGGTATATGATACATGGACGGAATTTACTCCAGAGAAGAAATGATTATATAACTGCTTCAAACAATCATTTCCTCTGTACCGCCAAATACAAACAACATATGACATAATTCCTCCAGTGTGCTTTATTTTGAACTGCTTTCTATTCAACAGTGTTTATTGATGGACGGATAAATCACGATAGCAAATGTCAACAACAATTGTCTACACAGAAGCAGAAAAACAGCAGTGAATCAGAAACCATGGCAATAGAATTTCTGATATAATCAGTGCAAAGGTCATGTGTAAAAATAAATAAAATATAATATCATTGAAATATTGAAGGAAACACCTTCACAATAAAACATGTAACAGATTTCAATGACAAGAATAAAAAACATCACTTCTTTGTCCCCATGGTATGACCATCACAGGTTAGATTTATAGCAAATACAAAATTGAAATTCGTTTATACCTATTCAGTAAAGAGTTTTCAGAATGAATGTTCATTAATGGACCAACTGATAAGAAATTATATTCAATTTAAACAATTTGGTTTCAAATTGCCAAAAAAAACCCACTTTGCAGCTGAGAGATGACAAAATTGAAACAAGTAAATACAAGGGGATGAAGCGAGCAATGTACAATCATAAGAGCAACTCAAGCTTTGTGTATGGCCTGATCAGATACTAAGATGAATTCATCTTAGCAAACCAGCTTCTTTATACAAGAACGAAAAGAAATTTTGAAATATACCATCTGAGTAGCATTTCTGGGTACAAAGGGGAGAGTTCATGCTAAGATGAATTCATCTTAGAAACATTACTTTATACAAAAAAAAAAAGATTTGAAACACAATAGTGCATGCAAAGTTGAGACAAAGAATTTATACAAGATGCTTTTGTCTATAAGCAGAGGATATTCTTCCTACATGCAGTTTCAATGTCAACATGTATTCATCTTAGTGATATGTTCTTTATACACAGGTATATCTTCACAACCAAGGTGTGTTTACATAGGTATATCTTCACAACCAAGGTGTGTTCACATAGGTATATCTTCACAACCAAGGTGTGTTCATATAGATAACATGTTCTTGATATACAAATTGTTAATACGACAAACAATGCAATACGTGCCCTGGGGTCTGAACTAAAAGAATTTGCTTTTTTAATTTTGAGGAAAAAGGATGTTAAAAGAGTTGGCACATGTTGATTTTATAAGATCAAATATCAATGTTTGAGTTTTTTTATGTTGCTGTTTGACTTGCAAGATACAGCTATTAGTTGACAGGGTGCTCTTGGTGCTTGAATTTAAAATGGGACCCTTATTCAACTTATTACGTTGATAATGGTATGTTGTATCTGACAGCACATGTTGTCTACAGAAGAAGGCACATTCCTTTTGGAGAGAGAGAAGAAGAGATTCGTATCACAGTCAGTTGTGGACGGAGGTATTAGTATTTCTTTCTTCATATTTCATGTTACCAAAGGAACACGGGTTAAAAATTGTAAATAAAACAAAGAGATCGGACAAGTTTATAATAAATACACGAAAGAAGAAAATAAGAATGTCATTTCAAAATATGAAAATGGATGCTTCAAAATATATTGACAGATAATTAAGGCATCTGGTCCTAGAAAACATTTCTCCATACATTAAAGTGTTGCAGATATACAATCATACATAAACAGTTCTAGTATGTTTATAAGGCATTGTTGATGATTTAAAGCTACAAATTTCACATAAATGAATTGGAAATTAGTTGATAAAATGACAGGCACATTGACTACCTGAGAACATGACACAAACAATAAACTGCGCACTGCAGCGTTTAGCCAAGAGGATTACGCTAAAGCAGAGAAGAGGCATCTACCGATAATCGACATGAAAGTTAGTGGAATTAAAAATATAATTTCTAATATAGTTTTCTTTATTTATTGCAATATCCATTTGGCCAAAGCAGCTCTACCTGGTAGATAAGTAAGGGAAGAAACTCTTCTTGTTCTGTTACAAAATACTCCGAAACAATCTAGCTATATCAGGCAACAAATATTTTGTTGCATCATTCCACTTAATCAATTAACATAATTTTGATTGTCTGTCATTCAATAGCTATGTCTATGGTCCCTTAAACATGATGATATATATACATGCAAAGTGTTACAAATTGCAACAAGATTCATCCAAGAACAGGACAGGAGGAAGGAGGGATGATGCAAAATATAGATACGAGAAGAGAGGGTTTTATCAGAGAGTCTATAAAATATCCTGATAGAACCCTCCCTTTAACTGAGGATGCATTTAAACTGTTCTACTACTTCTTCCTTTTGTTACTATTTGCTTTTGTTCTTGTTTTTGTTATCGGTTTCTGGGGTTGGAATAGAAAGATGAGACATACGACCCCGGCTGAGAGAAGCATGGTACACTTGACATGTTCTACTCGCCGCGACTTGATCTCCTCTAGTGTCTCAGACTTGACCTGTTCCACCTTAGTGGACTGGATGTGTTCACTTCTATTCGCCCTAACCTGTTCAATTCTATTCACCTTAACTTGGTCAAATTGTTTGGACGGAATTTGTTGAAGTGTTTTTGACCGAATTTGTTGAAGTTTTTTCGCCTTGATCTGTTCAAGTCTGGTCTGCTTGGAGTGTTGTAGGTTGTTTGACTGTGTGCATGTGCGTTGAAGTTTCCTCTTGTGCCTATCTACCAGGCCGGGTCGTTTCCCTGGTTGTCAGGGTTACGGGGACTAGTTGGGGACTGGGGCGGGGGAGTTTTCTTGCGGGATGACTTCCTCCACTTGAGGTACATGATACGAGACTTCCACGTCAACCATCTGAAGTGAAACATGTCGGCAATACTGAAAATTACATAATACATAATTAAACTATGTAGTCTGTAACAACTTTGTAAAAGTTCTTGTAAATTCATGGTTGATATAAATTCCGAATTACTCACAAATCATCTACAAATGTCACAATTTATTAAGGACGAAACAAGTACAGATTGACCACTGAATTGTCATGACACTATCGTATACTAGTCATACATGAATCGTGATATTGATCTTATTCATGGAAATCAGTAGAGAATTTGTAACTTTGTCTAAATTTATTCTTTTAACTCGCAGATATTTCATAGATAATTTTTACATGTTTAGAAGGTTTTGATTCATGCAGTAATCTGCAGTTTTCTAATTTAGATAACTTGTGCCCAATCCTAATCTTGAATGACTGCACATTCAATCAATAAACAGAAGAGATAACATCAAGAAATCCTTGCTTTTCTTCAATGACTTACGGTACATTCTAGTCGAACAATGGAAATGTTTTGTTTTCTTAATTTGATTCAAATATGAATGGTGAAGATCATTTCTTCTAGCTTCAGATTAATTTCAATTACATGTTTTGATACATTCCCTTCTCTCAAGTTTTTCGGGTTTTGATACATTCCCTTCCCTCAAGTTTTCGGGTTTTGCACATTCCCTTCTCATGTGTTCTTTTGCATGAGAAAGTGATGAATCAAAAGTTATTTTTACCTCCTTGTATATTAACTTTCAAATATTTGAAAACAAACAAACTTTACCGTACAAACTGTCAGATAATGTTCAATAAAGCAGTTATAAATGTACCATTAATGGTCTAATGATTATTAAAGACAGGCAAGCAATTAAACAAGGATTTACAGTATGTATCGAAAGAAATCATCATTGTGTAATGATTTTGATTCAAGAACTTAGAAACTATACCAATGGTATACATATTTATTAAAGCACATCTAGAAAATAAGTCATTTCATAAAATATGTGAAAAAAAATAATTAAAAATTTTTATTTCACATTTGTGATTATCATTTTCACACAACAATCTTGATTTGTGAGAGAAAACTACGATACACAAATGAGCAGCCAATAATCTTCTGTGCTTCTAAACATATTGTGTTGAAAAATGGTAACAGAAACCTAAAGATGGCTAAGTTTACGTGGTGAGTTTATTAGTGCAATTGTGAGGAAAGTCATGCAGTATCTTTTTCAACACTTCTACGTAAGAGGAAAGATACAAAAGGATGACATAATCTATAAAAGCACAACTTCTCCTAACACCATCCTCTAAATGTATAGTAGAATCTAAAATATAATGGTTAACAACTGAAAGAAAAATATCTAAAATCACTAAGAAAAAATAAAGTAATCTTAGTAATATTACTGTCTATGTATCTTTTCTGGTTTCTGAAATAACTAAATGTTTGAACTTATTTATTCCTCTGATAACATTAAGAAAATGGCTATTTTGATAATATTCCATTACAGCCTAATGGAGACTACCCCTTCGTTAACACCGTGTGGTTCCTGTAACAAATTCAGCAACTAAAATGTTAAAATTTGTTTTTGAACTATGAAAATTTGTTTAGAATTACATCATTTGATTTAAACTTTGGACATTTTCACGAATAAGCGTCAAGTTGAATACCAATCTCTGACATGTCGTAGCTTTGAAGCTACTGCAAATCTAGACAATATTCTGAGTCTTAATCATCAACATTAGGCTCCTGGTGATGTTTCATTTCACACAACATTTTATTTCAAAAGAATAAAGCACATGCCAGCAAATGCTTCAATTAAAGAAATTTCATATAAGTACCGGTAATCCTGCAAAAAGTGAACTAAAATTGAATAATGGTAAATTGAAATTTTTTTGAACAAAATATACATGATAATGCATGTAGTGAAGTGTTTGTGGAAGAATATTTGCTCATAGATAAACTGAAATAGTGAAGTGACACTGGAAGAGGAACACGTCACATGATACAAGTCACACGATACATGGTACAGCTTGTCCGTACCTGCTTCACCTTGTAGTACAGTTTACCTACATCACCTAGAAGGTAGCAATAACAATAACATGAACATACACATGGACAGCACATAGGGCATACAGAACTAGAACTGACACAGCTAACACCACAGTGAACACTGACAATTGTGTCTTAACATGGTAACATATATACACACAAATACGAAATAGACAGAGTAATTCTTTTAAAGTCGTGTCTAAATGGAATGTTAAACACTGACTGACGGACAAGTGCTGACAGATGCAACTGAAGGACTCTAGAAGAGTGACTGAAGCGTCGGACTCTAGTCTGACTACTGGTGAGGACGCTAGCACATCGTTACCTGTTACTGTTCTGGGTTGTCACTGGTGGGCAGAACAACACAGCATTAGCTTTATATAGCGCTCTCACAGGGCAGTCGTCTTATCCTTACTCAATATTGATATCAATACAATATTTTGTATTATTTTTATCTAAGAGAATGATGTGTATGATAATGAACACATTGTTTTGGTTCAAGAGTTAACCATTGCTCAAAAAAACATTCCCTAAATCAAAATGATTCTTTGGTCAATTCTTAATGCCTTTTCTAAATTGTTTTGGAAAAAATAAGCTTCTGTAATGAAACTTTAATATCTATTGGTAAACATACATCTGCTTAATTCTTTAAATGTTAAGATACAACATCAAACATTACAATACAAACTAAAGAAATGTTATAATGTTGATTTAGTAAAGTTACAAATCAACAAACGCAAGATATTAGTAATGCAGTGCATGAGAGAGAAGCCTGCAGTTGTTACACTCTGAGTTCCTGTTAGTTCCACTGCTCACTGAGGCATGCACGCATTAACAAGGCGGCAAATTGTATATCATTGGGTGAGGTGAGGTATATATCCCGCCCCCTGTATATCATTGGGTGAGGTGAGGTATATATCCCGCCCCCTGTATATCATTGGGTGAGGTGAGGTATATATCCCGCCCCCTGTATATCATTTGGGTGAGGTGAGGTATATATCCCGCCCCCTGTTATCATTGGGTGAGGTGAGGTATATATCCCGCCCCCTGTATATCATTGGGTGAGGTGAGGTATATATCCCGCCCCCTGTATATCATTGGGTGAGGTGAGGTATATATCCCGCCCCCTGTATATCATTGGGTGAGGTGAGGTATATATCCCGCCCCCTGTATATCATTTGGTGAGGTGAGGTATATATCCCGCCCCCTGTTATCATTGGGTGAGGTGAGGTATATATCCCGCCCCCTGTATATCATTGGGTGAGGTGAGGTATATATCCCGCCCCCTTTATATCATTGGGTGAGGTGAGGTATATATCCCGCCCCCTGTATATCATTGGGTGAGGTGAGGTATATATCCCGCCCCCTGTATATCATTGGGTGAGTTGAGGTATATATCCCGCCCCCTGTATATCATTGGGTGAGGTGAGGTATATATCCCGCCCCCTGTATATCATTGGGTGAGGTGAGGTATATATCCAAACCCCTGTATATCATTGGGTGAGGTGAGGTATATATCCCGCTCCCTGTATATCATTGGGTGAGGTGAGGTATATATCCCGCCCCCTGTATATCATTGGGGGAGGTGAAGTATATATCCCGCCCCCTGTTATCATTGGAAGTTATCAATTTCCAAGGTTAAGGGTGGCATAATATGACAGCAGTATATATACAGTACACTTTACAACTTGCACAGCACTAAATAATGGTTGCGTTATTCGTTTTTTAAAATTTTTTTACAGGTACTGCTAGTTTTCTGCAAATTCACAATGAATAAAAATGAACTTCTTCTGATCACTTGATACCTTGTTATTTCTAATGGTGCATCCAATAGAAGACCTTCATAGAGTATACATGTATTTTCCGACTGTTGCAATATCACCTACAGAACAAATCAGTCTACACACCAGCAGACACTACACACGTGCAGTTCCTGGTACAGCTTGCCAGTAGGTGTGGAATACCACGTACACGGCGATACACTTCTCAACTCTTTTCATATGAACTTGCTGTCCCAACAACATCTTCCTCACCTCAATAAGAGTAGGGCTTCTGTATCCCTGTTTAAACTAATTCTAAATCATTATTCACATAGAGGCCCAGTGTATGTCCTGTTTGTTACACTCATTTTCAGTCTTACTTATCTCTACTAAGAGCTACAGTTGCTGTGCCAAAATAGGCTTTTTGACACCCTGATGTCGTATATCTATATAAACACAATGATACTGGGGAAGAGGTTACATGCTACAGCCCTGCAGCTACTCTACGTCATGTATCTTCTACTTCTACATGGAGTCCTCCCTGATAATAAACTACTCCTACACTACATCCTCACCTGTAGGCGTTGTAGACGCCCCATTTGTTGACATCGCTGTCCCTCCCACGTCCCCCATCCGGGTTCTTGACGAACTGTTTGGGGGGTCGCCCCCGGAGGAGGGGCTGCATGTCAGCACGGAGCTGGGACACCTCGTCCTGGAGGTCTCGCACCTCCTCCACACGCTGGGGGGGAGAGAGACACAGGGGGAGGGGTTAGTGGGTGAGTGCAACGATCACTTCAACAATAACACAATCCTTGTGAGTGAACATAGGATGATGGTTTGGGTTTCATTCATGAAATGATTTCAGCAGCCAAGAAGGGTAAATCATGAATTTAAAGAGTTAATGTTCTATTTTATGGACACCTTTTATGATTTCTATAAAGGGTAGGAAATCAGATTATAACATACGATACTGTACAATTATGTAATTATCTTACTACTACTAATTAGTCAGTCTATTGATTGATACACAATATTTCCATCCAAACCTAAACTACCATGCAATGTTCACAATAGTATCTAGCGTGCCATGGAGTTTATTCAGAATAATATTCAAATATTCAAAATTATATTCAGAATATATTTATCATTATTTCAAATGTGACCATTTCATAAACAAAACCACTAACCATATCTCCTTCAATGAACAATCATCAACAATCCAAATTGAAATAAAAAAAAACCTGAAATTTAAATGAATGAAAATTAGAACACAAATTGGTATATTAGTAGTGAACGGCAATCACACTTGTTATTTGCATGCTGAACTCGTTGTACCTTCAGCTGCTTGTTATAATCATTCCATCATTCAGATATCTAGTAAAGTGTCATTCTCTCCTCCATTGGCTTGCCCAGCTGTTGCTGTAGAACCTCCTGCTCCCTGCCCACGACCTTCACCTTTAGACTCTGGTCTTGCTTGACTCTGTCTCCTGCTTCTCTGACCAGATGCTGGTCTTCTAGCACTTCTTCCCCCTTCCTCAGCGGTTCGTGATTTTGTTCTACTGGCTGATGACTTTGTCCTATCACCAGGAGAAGGAGTCTTGTTTTCATCATCTGTCTCCTTGTGATCCCATGAGACTGGAGACCTGTCATTGTTCTGTCTCACACGACTCCTATTTGTGTTCTGGGGTGCAGAAAGAGGACTATGGTTGTTGTCACGTTGCATAATGGGACTCTTATCTCCATTATCATCATGATGAGACCGTGGAGACTGAAGTTTGCCATCAGCTACTTCTCCAGCATCAACATCATCTGCAGGTCCTGGGAGAGAGTTGGTTGGATCACCTCTGGACTGTGTCTGTCTACTCTTGATGAGACTTGTTCTCCTACTTCCTGAGGGAGTATTTCTTCCCTTAAAATGGCTCTTCTCATCTCTTGGACCCCTCTCCTCCTCCTCCTCCTCCTCCTCATCATCTTCATCTTCATTCCTCTGAGTTATTGCCCAGCTCTTACCAACAATAGCCTCCTCCAAGTCTGTTTTCATTAGGCTATCAAATCCTTTCACCTTTAATTCTGAAGAAACTGGGCGTCTTTCAGAAGGGTGCCAGCGTATATGTGGGTTGTTTGCCAATACTGTTTTTATTTCAGATATTTGTGATTGCAACTCCTCTAATGCTGACATTCTCTGAAAACCGTACGTCATTCCACGTTACTACAACGACCTTCCTGAGGACAGGACATAGATCCAAACATATTCAGCCTGAAACTTTAATTATGTTTTAAACTTCTTGCATACAATGCATAGTATGATATACTACTAGTGTTTCCAGGGTTATCAGGAGGAAGTATATTTTGGCAAAAAGTAAGAACTATTTCATCCTTTGTTTCAAGTACCCACCAGCTTTTGTTCCGACTGTATCTTCATACCCAGGACTGTTTTCACTGTCTGAATGGATTCCGCTAACTTCCTCACGCTCTGCTGCATCTGAAACCATGCGCAATATCCACATTTTACATATCTCATATATATTGTCTACATATTTTTCATAATAAAGGAACAATATTAAAAGACCATAATTGTTTGAATTTTGGTTGAATACTGCTTTCATCATCTTCATTATATTTTTTTTTATTAAGAACTTATTTGGAATTTGTATGTGAAGCAATTAAAATAATTCTTAATATTGGGATAAGCTCAGGAGACCAGAGAAAAAACTGGGGGGAAAAGGTATACATGATTTAGATAAGAGTCACATATATGCACACGCTTTATTTCAGTAACATAGCAGGCAACATCAAGTATATATGATTGTCTAACTAAATATTGAGAAGGAAATATTAACAGTGACAACATGAAAAGATATCACATCACATCCAGAATGTTCTTATCTCCATAATAGTCAAAGGAAAGGACATCATCCATCATATATATACTGACAGAACAGTTTTAATTACTTTATGTTACTTACAATATCATTATGATCAAGTGTATAAACATTACACGCAACATTAGAAAGCTAATTGAAAACAGTATTTATTTATAATTTCATGATATGAACATTGCTGTAATAAAGTTGAGTTTTAATTTTATGACATTGATAAGTAGAATACTTAATTTTCCCATTCAGCCCTTATGGTTTCAATGAAGGGTGAGTATATATTTGTTATCATTGCAGTTCTATGTCAAATAGGTAAAGAAAGAGTTTTTTACATTCAGAGTAATAAGAGACACGTTTGCATGCAATGACCATTTTCTTACCCTCTCAAGAATAATATTTTCCTATTTCAAAATAATCATAACAATAAATGTGTGACATATAAATGATATTACAGTAGTTGTCACAATAATACAAAAGATACACATTAAACAGTTAGGCTATTCTAGATTTGTCCTAATTTGATAATAGTTGCATTAACTAACTGGCTCACTGAAGGAACGAAAAACAAGAGCCTATGACAGATGCTTAACTGAAACGGCTAATTCAGTGGATGCGACAATATTGTTCAGAGATTCAAACACAAGTATCTCTCAACAGATGAACATCCGACCAATCAGATTACCAAGACTTCATGGTTGACCAGCCGGTGTGCATTCATGTCCGTACTTAGAATTAATACAAGTAATATGTCTATTAGTTATATATTTGTACCATCAAAACTATAGACTGTAAAATTGTGTGACCATGGTACAATATGCTATAAGGTGGTGCGGTGTTTGTGAAGTGTGGACACACAGACAGACAGACAGGATACTGTGATCTTGTGCTCTTGCTCCCACAACATGTATTATTATAGACTATTGTTCTAGCTACTGGCGTCCTATGTACTACTTCTCTAAGTGCTACTTTCATGCCAGCAGATTCTCCGTACCTCAGTGTGAGATTATTGGAACCAACCACACGTAGTATTAATGATATTCAACCTCCTTTAACAAGTCAACAGATTTAACTCTTGTGGCTGGATGTTTCTATAATAATATATATAGCAGGAGACATTGGACTAGGGTCATTTGACATTGACTAAAGAACAACCATAACGTCAAAAATTAACATTAGCAAAATGAACACCAAGTATATCCTATATCCAACATGGTTTGGATTTTGAATTATCATTTTTCTTTTGCAAGGGCAAACATTCATCATCAGGACAATGATTATATTGGGATCTATACTTTGATGTATTAGCAATAATTCTAGATACAGTTAGATATGAAGCATATGTATATTTCACACACTGGACAGAGGATAATGCACCAGAGGAGGATTCAGATCCAACAGTCTTGCTAGAGAGCAGTGAACAGTATTTAGCTGGACTTGTGTCAGGATGAGTTAATTAGTAACCTTTCTCTCCTGTCCCTGTTTGGTTTAACACAATAATCACAGAACAGTCAACACAACATGGAGGACATTACATACACGCAAACGTCAAATTGTTTTAAGAATAGGAATTGTTGCACAGACAAATCATTATGGATTGAACACAATATCTATTAGTGCTGTTACTGTGTTGTTTGTCTTGTATAGAGATTGCTAACTTCATTAATGTACTGATATTCTCATTGCAATGAACATTAGCTCTTTAGTATGGTGCAGATCAAACAAAAAGACGTTGATAATAAAACTGTAATTAATCAATTATGTCAATAATGGCCTAGTCACAAATCCTTGGTCTGTTAGATTGCACAATTCGGAAATACTTCTTCAATAACAGTATAAAGTTGCTGTGAAAACAGCTTTCAAGGAGTGTGACACACAGTACATATTTTTTGTCCTTATTAACAGCGAAATAATGACTAATTTGTAATTCCACAAACTACTGAATTGTTATCCAGGATCAAGGCACTCAACCTCTCTACATTTAGTCTGTCAAGTACCAACTATTTGAGGAGAATGTTGAGAATTCCACGTGTTTGTACGTACCGTATCGAGTTCAGCTGACGAGACCTGACCCTTCGTGGACGGTTTCTTGTTCTTCAGCACCTGAAGTTCGTCCCGTAGATTGTCCACATCACGGATCCTGACAACATTGAGTACATCTGTGTTAGCATCATTAAACAAGGCATGTGTCTGCAATATCGTTATTCATTTGAAATGAAATGGTGTTAAACTGCAATTTCCAAAACTTATTCACATTTTGTCACATTACTTTGTGAAATCCATAAAACAATTGAGAATAATGGTTCATGCTAACAAAGATTTGATCGTATACTGATCCAACAGTGGGACAGTTTGTATCTGGACCATCCATCAGGTATGTTAACACAGCACAGGCCTATATACTGACACTAAGAGCTTTGTGAAGTTAGAGCAACGTGTACCAACCTGTTGTCTGTCTCCAGGGTGAGTCTCTTGGTGAGGTCTGACTTCATCAGCCTCTGCTTCTCCTCCAGAGCTGTCACCTGCAACACGTCCTCATCTCACCATCAAATAGTCACCTTATCTCACAACATGTCCTCATCTCACCATCAAACAGTCACCATATCTCACATGTCATTATCTCACCATCAAATAGTCACCTTATCTCACAACATGTCCTCATCTCACCATCAAATAGTCACCTTATCTCACTACATGTCCTCATCTCATCATCAAATAGTCACCTTATCTCACTACATGTCCTCATCTCACCATCAAATAGTCACCTTATCTCACAACATGTCATCATCTCACCATCAAATAGTCACCTTATCTCACTACATGTCCTCATCTCACCATCAAATAGTCATCTTATCTGACAACACGTCCTCATCTCACCATCAAATAGTCACCTCATCACACTACATGTCCTCATCTCACCAACAATAGTCACCTTATCTCACAACATTTCCTCATCTCACCATCAAATAGTCACCTTATCTCACTACATGTCTTCATCTCACCATCAAATAGTCACCTTATTTCACTACATGTCCTCATCTCACCATCAAATAGTCACTTTATCTCAGAACACGTCCTCATCTCACCATCAAATAGTCACTTTATCTCACAACACGTCCTCATCTCACCATCAAATAGTCACTTTATCTGACAACATGTCCTCATCTCACCATCAAATAGTCACCTCATCACACTACATGTCCTCATCTCACCAACAATAGTCACCTTATCTCACAACATGTCCTCATCTCACCATCAAATAGTCACCTTATCTCACTACATGTCTTCATCTCACCATCAAATAGTCACCTTATTTCACTACATGTCCTCATCTCACCATCAAATAGTCACTTTATCTCACAACATGTCCTCATCTCACCATCAAATAGTCACTTTATCTCACTACATGTCCTCATCTCACCATAAAATAGTCACTTTATCTCACTACATGTCCTCATCTCACCATCAAATAGTCACCTTATCTCACTACATGTCCTCATCTCACCATCAAATAGTCACTTTATCTGACAACATGTCCTCATCTCACCATCAAGTAGTCACTTTATCTCACTACATGTCCTCATCTCACCATCAAATAGTCACCTTATCTCACTTCATGTCTTCATCTCACCATCAAATAGTCACCTTATCTCACTACATGTCCTCATCTCACCATCAAATAGTCACCTTATCTCAGAACACGTCCTCATCTCACCATCAAATAGTCACTTTATCTCACAACACGTCCTCATCTCACCATCAAATAGTCACTTTATCTGACAACATGTCCTCATCTCACCATCAAATAGTCACCTCATCTCACTACATGTCCTCATCTCACCAACAATAGTCACCTTATCTCACAACATGTCCTCATCTCACCATCAAATAGTCACCTTATCTCACTACATGTCTTCATCTCACCATCAAATAGTCACCTTATTTCACTACATGTCCTCATCTCACCATCAAATAGTCACTTTATCTCACAACATGTCCTCATCTCACCATCAAATAGTCACTTTATCTCACTACATGTCCTCATCTCACCATAAAATAGTCACTTTATCTCACTACATGTCCTCATCTCACCATCAAATAGTCACCTTATCTCACTACATGTCCTCATCTCACCATCAAATAGTCACTTTATCTGACAACATGTCCTCATCTCACCATCAAGTAGTCACTTTATCTGACAACACATCCTCATCTCACCATCAAGTAGTCACTTTATCTCACAACACGTCCTGATCTCACCATCAAATAGTCACTTTATCTCACTACATGTCCTCATCTCACCATCAAATAGTCACCTTATCTCACTACATGTCCTCATCTCACCATCAAATAGTCACCTTATCTCACTACATGTCTTCATCTCACAATCAAATAGTCACCTTATCTCACTACATGTCCTCATTGCACCATCAAATAGTCACCTTATCTCAGAACACGTCCTCATATCACCATCAAATAGTCACCATATCTCACTACATGTCCTCATCTCACCATCAAATAGTCACTTTATCTCACTACATGTCCTCATCTCACCATCAAATAGTCACCTTATCTCACAACATGTCCTCATCTCACCATCAAATAGTCACCTTATCTCAGAACACGTCCTCATCTCACCATCAAATAGTCACCTTATCTCACTACATGTCCTCATCTCACCATCAAATAGTCTCCTTATCTCAGAACACGTCCTCATCTCACCATCAAATAGTCACTTTATCTCACAACACGTCCTCATCTCACCATCAAATAGTCACTTTATCTGACAACATGTCCTCATCTCACCATCAAATAGTCACCTCATCTCACTACATGTCCTCATCTCACCAACAATAGTCACCTTATCTCACAACATGTCCTCATCTCACCATCAAATAGTCACCTTATCTCACTACATGTCTTCATCTCACCATCAAATAGTCACCTTATTTCACTACATGTCCTCATCTCACCATCAAATAGTCACTTTATCTCACAACATGTCCTCATCTCACCATCAAATAGTCACTTTATCTCACTACATGTCCTCATCTCACCATAAAATAGTCACTTTATCTCACTACATGTCCTCATCTCACCATCAAGTAGTCACTTTATCTGACAACACGTCCTCATCTCACCATCAAGTAGTCACTTTATCTGACAACACGTCCTCATCTCACCATCAAGTAGTCACTTTATCTGACAACACGTCCTCATCTCACCATCAAGTAGTCACTTTATCTGACAACACGTCCTCATCTCACCATCAAGTAGTCACTTTATCTGACAACATGTCCTCATCTCACCATCAAATAGTCACTTTATCTCACTACATGTCCTCATCTCACCATCAAGTAGTCACTTTATCTGACAACATGTCCTCATCTCACCATCAAAAATAAAGTCACTTTATCTGACAACATGTTCTCATCTCACTATCAAATATTCACTTTATCTCACTACCTATCCTCATCTCACCATCAAGTAGTCACTTTATCTCACTACATGTCCTCATCTCACCATCAAATAGTCACCTTATCTCACTTCATGTCTTCATCTCACCATCAAATAGTCACCTTATCTCACTACATGTCCTCATCTCACCATCAAATAGTCACCTTATCTCAGAACACGTCCTCATCTCACCATCAAATAGTCACTTTATCTCACAACACGTCCTCATCTCACCATCAAATAGTCACTTTATCTGACAACATGTCCTCATCTCACCATCAAATAGTCACCTCATCTCACTACATGTCCTCATCTCACCAACAATAGTCACCTTATCTCACAACATGTCCTCATCTCACCATCAAATAGTCACCTTATCTCACTACATGTCTTCATCTCACCATCAAATAGTCACCTTATTTCACTACATGTCCTCATCTCACCATCAAATAGTCACTTTATCTCACAACATGTCCTCATCTCACCATCAAATAGTCACTTTATCTCACTACATGTCCTCATCTCACCATAAAATAGTCACTTTATCTCACTACATGTCCTCATCTCACCATCAAATAGTCACCTTATCTCACTAAATGTCCTCATCTCACCATCAAATAGTCACTTTATCTGACAACATGTCCTCATCTCACCATCAAGTAGTCACTTTATCTGACAACACGTCCTCATCTCACCATCAAGTAGTCACTTTATCTGACAACACATCCTCATCTCACCATCAAGTAGTCACTTTATCTCACAACACGTCCTCATCTCACCATCAAATAGTCACTTTATCTCACTACATGTCCTCATCTCACCATCAAATAGTCACCTTATCTCACTACATGTCCTCATCTCACCATCAAATAGTCACCTTATCTCACTACATGTCTTCATCTCACAATCAAATAGTCACCTTATCTCACTACATGTCCTCATTGCACCATCAAATAGTCACCTTATCTCAGAACACGTCCTCATATCACCATCAAATAGTCACCATATCTCACTACATGTCCTCATCTCACCATCAAATAGTCACTTTATCTCACTACATGTCCTCATCTCACCATCAAATAGTCACCTTATCTCACAACATGTCCTCATCTCACCATCAAATAGTCACCTTATCTCAGAACACGTCCTCATCTCACCATCAAATAGTCACTTTATCTCACTACATGTCCTCATCTCACCATCAAATAGTCACCGTATCTCAGAACACGTCCTCATCTCACCATCAAATAGTCACTTTATCTCACAACATGTCCTCATCTCACCATCAAATAGTCACTTTATCTGACAACATGTCCTCATCTCACCATCAAATAGTCACCTCATCTCACTACATGTCCTCATCTCACCAACAATAGTCACCTTATCTCACAACATGTCCTCATCTCACCATCAAATAGTCACCTTATCTCACTACATGTCTTCATCTCACCATCAAATAGTCACCTTATTTCACTACATGTCCTCATCTCACCATCAAATAGTCACTTTATCTCACAACATGTCCTCATCTCACCATCAAATAGTCACTTTATCTCACTACATGTCCTCATCTCACCATCAAGTAGTCACTTTATCTGACAACACGTCCTCATCTCACCATCAAGTAGTCACTTTATCTGACAACACGTCCTCATCTCACCATCAAGTAGTCACTTTATCTCACAACACGTCCTCATCTCACCATCAAGTAGTCACTTTATCTCACAACACGTCCTCATCTCACCATCAAGTAGTCACTTTATCTGACAACATGTCCTCATCTCACCATCAAATAGTCACTTTATCTCACTACATGTCCTCATCTCACCATCAAGTAGTCACTTTATCTGACAACATGTCCTCATCTCACCATCAAAAATAAAGTCACTTTATCTGACAACATGTTCTCATCTCACTATCAAATATTCACTTTATCTCACTACATATCCTCATCTCACCATCAAGTTGTCACTTTATCTCACTACATGTCCTCATCTCAACATCTAATAGTCACCTTATCTCACAACATGTCTTCGTCTCATCATCAAATAGTCACTTTATCTCACAACATGTCATCATCTCACCATCAAATAGTCACTTTATCTCACTACATGTCCTCATCTCACCATAAAATAGTCACTTTATCTCACTACATGTCCTCATCTCACCATCAAGTAGTCACTTTATCTGACAAAACGTCCTCATCTCACCATCAAGTAGTCACTTTATCTGACAACACGTCCTCATCTCACCATCAAGTAGTCACTTTATCTGACAACACGTCCTCATCTCACCATCAAGTAGTCACTTTATCTGACAACACGTCCTCATCTCACCATCAAGTAGTCACTTTATCTGACAACATGTCCTCATCTCACCATCAAATAGTCACTTTATCTCACTACATGTCCTCATCTCACCATCAAGTAGTCACTTTATCTCACAACATGTCCTCATCTCACCATCAAAAATATAGTCACTTTATCTGACAACATGTTCTCATCTCACTATCAAATATTCACTTTATCTCACTACATATCCTCATCTCACCATCAAGTAGTCACTTTATCTCACTACATGTCCTCATCTCAACATCTAATAGTCACCTTATCTCACAACATGTCTTCGTCTCATCATCAAATAGTCACTTTATCTCACAAAATGTCCTTATCTCACAATCAAATAGTCACCATATCTCACATGTCCTTATCTCACAATCAAATAGTCACCATATCTCACATGTCCTTATCTCACAATCAAATAGTCACCATATCTCACAACACGTCCTCATCTCACCAACATTTCACCTAAATGCTTTAAATAATGATTAGACCCTTAATTACCAGGGAGTAGTAACTGTGTCGGCCCTTGACGCCGTAGTTCCAGGAAAGCTACTGAGAGCATTCAACCATTTCCTCTGACTGCTACTGATATAGAGAGCAACAGACTGGAGAAATGATTGGTGCAACTGCATTCAATTGATGTTCAATATGGAACTGGATTCACATAATTAACAGTAACTATATTACAGGATATAAAATCTGTAGTTGAATGGTGCCTGATCGATCCATATCTAAGTTTGACATTACTCTAATAGCGCCAGGTGTGTATATACTGAGACAACATCTCACATCGTTGGGTATGGCCTGCAGTCCGGTGTTGAGTTCCCGGATCGTCTGACTTGTCACCTCCTGCCACAGGGTGATGGACGACACTTTGTCTCGCAGGTTCTCCGTCAACTCCGCGTTCGCCTGAAACATACACATATGCATGTATTTAGGGGTGATCTCATTTAAAAGAAAATGCCTGTGTACAATGTAAAAAACAGAAAGAATGATTTTGTAAAAATTGGAGTTCATTTTGTTCTGTGAATATTAAGCAATTATGTCAGCATTGACATGAATTTGTTGTTAACCAGATTGATTACTGAAATGTTATTAAATAACTGATGAGTATGCAACAGATCAGAAGTTAACCATAGTCCATTCTTTATAGGTTGACGTCCAGCAATCACAACTTGTTAACAAAGGAAAGATCCGGGATTGGCCAGGAGCTGATTGCTAGCAAACCCGGCCTGATTCAGCAGGGAGAGAGTTAAGTGTTATCTCAACCTCAGAACTTCAGTCAATACTACGAACCAGTCCTAAGTACACACAATGTAGCAGCTAAAGCTAGGTGTAACTGGTTAACTCAATGAGACGTCAGTTAATAGTAGAGGCAGCTATTGCATGCATTAATTGTGTGGCAACAGAAACTAGGAGAATTCTATATTGATTAGTGATCGGTTACCTGTAGTCAGGGCAATGCGTTTTAGTAACTTTCACAGAGACACTATGAAAACCATCAAGACAACTTATTTGTTCAGTGTTTTTTACTGTTACTACCATAATGGAGTCGTTCTCTATGGTTAAAGAATTGAAGTTTCTTTACAAATACCTACTAATTACAGTGTCACTGAAAAATCATTGCATCATTTCCTAATGCTGAATTCCTGACAACTATTAGTAATGTAGTGGGTGGTTTTCAGAGCAGATAGGTGAGCAAAGGGAGACAACTCAGAACAAACGCTAGTACCTGTCCGTGCTCCTGCCTCTGGTAGCAGCAAGTAAAACAAATGAAAATAATCTCTTTTAAAATATTGAAAAAATGTTTTCTTTTTTTATTAATTCCTTCTATTAAATTATGATTTGCAAGTCGCTTATATATATATCTAAATAAAAAATATGTTACACTTTAGAGAAGTATACATTTTGACTTTAATTATTGTTATAGAGATGTTATATGTTGTTCAATAAAGTAAATTACAGAAAAAAGATAGCAGAAACTATGCAATTCTAAAACTAAACTAAACTTGATCGATATTGAAGCTAGCTTACATCAATGAAATGAAGAATGCTTAATGTCTTACCATTTGTACATGAATATGAATTGTGTTCAAAGTCATATAAAGTGCTTAATTTTACAAAAATACACTGTAATGCATGCTAGACAATAAAGCTACATCAGTTTCAAGACGCCACAAAGACATTGACAACATATTCACAGACATATCCTGGGAAACAAAGATTAACAACATAAGTCTAATTGATAAAACTGCTATTGATCAAGATCATGGTGGGACGCCCTTAGCAGCTGAGAAAAGATTGAGACAATAACCAACAAGTGGCATGGAATCACAAATTATCTTACCTAATTAATATAACGAGGGAAAGATAATCTGTCATTCCCTGTCACGAGTTGGTTATTCTTTTTATTACCCATATCAGTATTCAATCTAAATTCATTAAAATAAAATCAGCTGTTTCTCTATAATAAAGTGGCAATGTTGGGAAACCCTGTATCCTGACGCATGTGATTATCGGCAATTTCAGCAAGTTAGCTCTTTCTAAGACGAAGAACTACATGAGAATAAATAGTTATTCTCAACTGACATGACTGCATAGTTTGTTAGATAGCCATGTATTGCTGTTTTATGTACTCAATTATAATGTAGTCATAATTTAAATTAAAAACTATTATTATCTAAGACGGCAATCATATAGGGGATCATATTTTTCATATAATGCCTGAGGGCAAAATATCACTTTGTCATGGTGACGTTTTGTCATAATGCTGACGTCACGCTTAATCTATGACGTTGTGTTCTAAATGCGGCGATGACGGATCACCAGCCTATAGTTGAAAGTAGATTTTAGAACATTACATTTGTGTTATGTCTAACTATGTTTCCGACACTCGTGCCAATATTCAGCCACTCGAGTAGTAAATATAGTATGACATAGATACTCATTTAATATCCTCCAAGTATTATCACTTTAGCCTGACTACTACATTTGGAGGTGAGACGTTATGTGCATCTGTCACATTACAAAGCAAGGCAGTTTGGACAGAAAACATAGGATTAGACAACGTCATAATGTTGCTTTATCTACCCTAACAAGGATCCAAGTAAACTTAGAATTTGGTTTCAATAGATTGTCAACTATTTATTTAGTTATATTCGTTTAGTTATCTCACACGTAAATGAAATGTTTAGTTTAAAACAATGAATGATAGGAATATATGAATGAAGTTATTAAAGTAGTTCTTGCAACCAATGAAATTGTTTCTTTTATGTAAGAGCCAATCAATGTTTTGCAAAAGCAGTAACTCTCATGTATCACTTACTGTGTCCATCTTCCCATATGGGTGATAACTTCGTGATAATTAAAACATTATGAGAGAATATATTTATGATTAGAGGCCATGACCAAAAACCAGTCACAGCATTCAAAATCTCAAAAGTCAAATGATGATTAGGTTAACTTTTAAAGTATATCAAAATACTCAGTAAAATAATTCCTTTCTGAAAGTCTCTGAACAACAATATGAACATTTTGGACAAAACAGCCTCAAAGCACAAGTAAAAGGAGATGACTGAAAATACGGTCAAAGGGAGGTAATCAAACAACAATTAAAGGAAGGTAATAAAGACAGGGCTATCTTTGACATGAGCCACGAGGTCATCACATTACACGGACATGGACATGGACAAATCATGGTCAACTGAAAACACGTACAATCTTTTAAAGAGGCAAATGGGTAAAAAGATGTCTAATGTTACGGATATGCTGATGGTATACCTCTGGGTTAGCAAGGATTGCCAGCTGGTTCAGGACAAAACAGTTATATATGTATATATAGTTTGTAGATATCAGAGTTTGCAGTATCTGACAGACCAATGGTATCAACAGTAACAAATATACAACATTCTAATTCAATGTGATCATATACACATACACCAAACAGCTTCAACTCACATATCATATCACATCTACATACATCTTCCTATAATAGTAATGATTTTATGTACAACACAAATATCAATATGTATTTTTCATCTTTAATTTACACATTTTCACCTTATATTTCCAAAATGCTCAAAAATAATTTGAATAGAAAATTGCATGTTTAAAAAATAAAACAATGAATTCATGACATGACTACCTCAGTTGTGAAGAAAGTGTTCTAAGTCGATATATTAATTAAAGGAGAATATTTGTAAAGTTTTATATTCTGTTATAGTAAAATATACTTAAAAAAACATATTCCCCCGAAAATAATAAGGAAAGCCGTGTTTAATTACTAATTACGCGATATAACAGACGCGCCTACTGTTGCCTGTGCGCGTATGCATATTTGCCGGTAGCCTTCGACAGGTTGAGGCTGTGACGTCAGAGATGCTCTACGGCCCGCGTTGGTCCTTAGCGCAGTGAAAGGAAAAGCATTACAGTAGATGAAGAATCGGTTGAAAACGTTGATTTCGGGTAGTTTTGTACTTGATATGGTATATTGGGCAGCGTTGGTGTGCAGTAATTCATCAAAGTCTGGACAGAAGTTTACATATTTTTAATTTTGAAGTGAAAAGACGGATGCAGCGTGGCGAAAGGTTTGAATAGTGTCAAAGAGGAAAGAAGGAACGAAAACCGTCGGAATCTGTCTCACTATGTTCAGAGCATTTTGATCAGTTATATTAAAACAGTTTTATAAATAAGTGATAGTTAGTCTTAGAGTACTCGTAATTAACAGTCCTTTATAAGGATATAACTTATAATGCCTTCTTATGGGAGGTGTAATCCTCGGTTACCCAGAATTTTATATATGCTCCAGCGGAGAATAACGGAGCATATATAAAACCCTGGGTACCACCGAGGATGGGGATGTGTAGGCCGTGCTTTGGCTGTGAAACTTGGTACACAGTTGTATAATTATTTGTCATTGGCGAATAACTGTATTAGATTACCGGTAATTTCAATTTAATATGGCCAACGTGGCAGCTTAAATGGCATTGTCAGGCACACACAAAATATGTCCTGGTTATAAATCATTTGAAAACTATAGTGATATTCAACGCTAAAATGATTTCTGTCGCTTATATTAATACACCCCACCACCCCCACTTACTGAATCCTAAATCTTGCCCCAACTTTTTAACCCTTCCTACGTCTATGTTGGATCCCTTTGTTTTAATATATTTACTAAAAATGCATTTCCACTGATTGTATATGTTCACAATATCACAACAAAAGATTATTGAAAAAAAAAAAAAGTTTCAGTGTTCAATCCTTGTGGGTGCTTGGTTTGTGTATTTGTGATAGGAGAACACGTAACTGTCTAGCAGCTCAAGTTCAAATAATTACTGTCTGCAAAGCAGAACTAGCTACATATATATAGTAGAAGGCACACGTAGAAAGTGACTCAAAGTGAAAGACCCCCCCCCCCCCCCCCCCCCAACTCGGTTAATAGTAAGCTAGTAAACCCTGTTTATACGGCAAGCGTTTGCATTTGAGTAAATCGTAACACATATTAAAATGTATATTTTACTACCGTAAGCAAATTTTCACCTAGTCAGCGACGGTTGCAATTGTTTACTACCGTGAGTGAATATGGTATTTTAACTATTTTAGTAACAGTTCGTTGTTTACAGACAGTGATTTCACATCGGTTGAAAAAATATATTAGAGAACTTTAGAAATTCTTAATATTGTTTTTCAAATTCTCTTTATAGGATAATCTCCTTCTTGCACGCGATGAACTTCGAAATCTATCCGAAATTTCGATTTTCATTATAATTAGGGCGACAAAGTCAATTTAAACCAATGTTGACAGATTTAAATTAAAGTCATTTATTTAGTTTACATCTAATACATATTAATTGACATATTTTAGAAATTCCCTATTCATTTATTAAAAGAGTTGGAATCCTATTTTCTTACACAGAAATTAAACACGCATGAACGCATAGTAAATTTACTTTTACTAACAGGCGAATATTACTACCATAAGCAATATTGCATATGTGCACTGCAAAGTTCGCCGTATAAACAGGGCTTTACACTACGTTATTACAGGCTTCTAATATCGGAGTTCCTTATTATCGTGTTAGTCCGGTTTTCGTGACTACCAAATCTCTCACATAGCTATGTGTAGATCTTACTGTCTATCTTACTTGATTAGGATTGAACAGTGGTTTGTACGTTAGATCTAAATAATAATAATTATTAAAATCAAAACCTTTTTACAGCAAACATGATTTGGATAATCGAGAATCAAGATGGTTCATTTTGTCCTGTGCAACTGGTTACTTCAGCGGTACAGTATATATACGAATAAAGCAGTATAATTTGTAGTAACATATTAATTAACTAAATAAAGGTTGTTGACACTCATTTTATCTACATGAAGAGAATAACTATTTAATGTACGGCATAATCCACTACTTATTGTGAAATTGTAACGTTAGAGTTTGCCAGTCCCTACGTACGAATCTGTATTTTCAACTCTCTCACTGTTTACTTCTGAAAGCTCATCCTCACTTGATTCCTGGTGTTCAACTCAATGTTGATTCACAATAGGTTCATACTGATAAGGACTGATGTTATTTATGTCAGATGGTTGAAAATCAACGCTATCCGAGAAAGCCATAACAACACTACGAACGTAGAAAATACACTGCCTCAGCGCGCGGGAGAGCATCTTTGACATCATATCACGTGACTGCTGCCAGCCTGATTAACTCTCGGGGATTTCCGGAAAAATGACTCGCACCGAAAACGTTTTATCAACGTTTCTACATAAAATGTTGCATTTTAATAATTTTTTTGACACACCTTGTCTTAAACAATACTGTTAAACATGTTAAAACAAAGTTTTTCTCTAATATTCTCCTTTAAAGAGTACAGAATTCCTACTGCAATGTTACCATAGGTCTACAGCTCTTACAAAAGCATGCACACAACTCCATTATATCTAGAACAAACAAACTATACCCAGTTACAAAATCTAATACACATCTGTATTAACCAATCAGTAAAGAGCACAAGAGTTATCTACCTTGTTGACCTTGGTGTCGACAGTGCCCTCGATGTAGGAAACCTTCTTGGTCATGCTCTGCAGTTTGGTGTCCATGTCGGTCATGGCGCGTGCCGAAGCCTGGTCTTGTTCCTTCAGCATGGTCTTCACCTCCCCCCTCACCTGCCAGGGGCAAGTAGACTCAAGTTTAATTCATGCATTTTTGTAGCCTGTTTATAATTTCATCCTTTCCTGAAGCTAACGGTGCATATTTCATGCAATGACTTTATTTGACTTCAACAACATTATAGATTACACTGATTGTCTGGATGTACTTGTCAAATTAATCAATCTTTTATCCAGAAGAATGGTCTTCAGTCCATGTATAAAAATATCATTAGGTAACAAATCACAGAGATGCTAGTTGGCGATGTGATGATCATAAAGTCAGATCAACATTTCTCGGCGGTTACTATGGGTAGATTCTAGATATTAACATCTAGCTGCTAACTCATGCAGTATTCATCTTTTCCCAAATCATTAGATATTGCAGTTGTCAAAATTGAAAGGTTGTTTCAAGTAAAAAATGGCTGTTTTGACCTAAAATTAACTTGAAGAGTCAATGACATTTGCAAAGCAAACGTTACACAAGGTAGATAAGTAATCAAGTGATCTGTATCAAGAGTTGCCGGTGATGGAGAGAGGGTGGGAGGGAAGGAGGGTGGGAGAGAGGGTGGGAGAGAGGGTGGGAGAGAGGGAGAGGGAGGCCGGGAGGATGGGAGGGTGGCACCTTCTCCTGGTGGTCGGACAGCTGCGACGTGACTCCGCTGATAGCCTGCTGGAGGGTGACGGTTGCCACAGCAAGCTTCTCCTGTAGGCTGTCCATCTTATCGTCCGTCTTCTTCTCACGCTCCTTCCTGCAACAACAAGTGCAGCCATTTGTATCCAGTAGAGGCGTGCGTGCCACAGTGAGGGAAGGTAGAATGAGAAGGCCTTACATTTCATAGTACACATTGTAAGCATTTGGCACAGGGTTCTGTGAAGTGGATTACTTTTTCATCTTTTAGTCTTGCTTCCACATAAAACGCAACAAAAAAAATTTAATTTAAATACAGGTTCAACCAAAAATATTTACACATGTTTAACATCCTATCATTTCATGTATATTAGTTTCATAAAGCTAGCATGTATTTTTGGAGACATGTTCCAATTCCTAATAAAGTCACAGTTTAGGGCATGTTTCCATGAAAATCATAAAACAAGCACATATATGGATCATGGTTGCCATTTGGTGAAATAACTAGCATGTAGAGTTTGGGAGATTTGCTTAAGACAAAATGACTTCCTCACAGAGTTGAAAATATAAGAAAATAATCAAAAGCAAATCTACACATCATAGTTATTACGTGTGTCATGTTTATGAGCAGAACATAAAGGTGATGGACAAACGGATGTACTGACTGACAGCTTTAAACAATACCGGTATATATTTCATAATAGAATCAATAAATAACATAGTAAGAAATGTCAACACAAAGCCCATTAAAAAGCCCATACTTAATGTTCACAAGAATGGCATATTTTGGCTACAGAATAAATTACATACCGTAGAAGGATTACATAACAAGGTACCTCGATTTGATTTCTGCTGTGATGATCTTGTCCACCTGTTTCTTGTTCTCGTTCATCTGTTTCTCCAGCAGTGTGATGGCGTCGTTCAGCTTCAGGAGCGTCTCTTTACTCTTGCTACGATCATTCTGCAACATCATCGTTCATAGTGACACATTAAGTTTCACATTTCTTCACATGTTTCACATTTGTTGAACATGTCTTCACAAGTTCACATTTGTTGAACATTACTTCACATGCTTCACATTTGTTGAACAATTATTTTCCAATGTTTCCATTCAGTTAAAAATTCCTCTATCCGTGCCAATATAAAGTGTTTTTAGGTGAGAACACATTGTCTCATCTTAGATATTTGAAATATCAGTAGTTAGTAATCAATATGATTAGCGATCAGTTAGTGTTCTCTACCAACCGTCTAAACACTGTTTACCATTACTATGATAACAAGCATGTAGAATGAAGACAACATTTAAGGATGTTACTTCTTAATTCTTCATCGGTGACATTTCCACCTAGCTTCTAATGTGGTAGTCAAGGAAGTGTTGCTGATTTAATAAAATATTAACATATATAATTAACATATATAATTAACAGCAATGTTTTATACCATTGCCATTCAAACTCCAAAGTTTTCTTTGCTTATTAAACATTAACATTGATTTTTGGTCTTTACAGAAGTAAAGACTGCCAAAAGGTTAATGACTATAACGGATAAATTTTTGTATAACAATTATAAAATCTATGGAAACACAAATAAGCAAACACAAGTAATAAGAAACTGTACGTAAAACAAAATGTTGATAAGGTCTATGAAGAAGAAATCTTGCTATATTAAATGTACATGTATTAAAAGTGGAACACATCAAGAAACCTTGCTATATTAAACTGTTGATGCATGTACTTGTTAAAGATGAATGATGAATGACTTGTTTCCTTCACCAATGGCAAATGGAGAATGTATAAACAAAATTAATAACAATTAATAAATGGTCATAAGTATATTTATTATTTGAATCGAAATGAAATGAGTTTTAAAAATAGAGCCATTGGGTCTGAAGCTCATCAGGAATTATGTTATTCATTATCTCTAAAGAAAAATTAAGATATCATTTAATAAGGCATTGCCCAGTCATCAAATTTTAAATTTATTATCAAAATTGGTTACACATTAATCCATATTCGCTATAAATATTGTAGACTTTCAGCTGAAAATTTCAGCTCACTAGAGTCATTGGTTCTGGAGAAGAAGTCGAAAAAGCAAAAAGTTTATGGACGGATGGATGGACGGACAGAAGCCATGCCATGAGCCCATCGGACCTTTCAGGGCTGATGAGTTAAAAAGAAGACATATGTCAATGGAATTTTTTAAAAATTTGCTAAGGTCAAAGACATTCAGTAACAGATACATTAAATATTATGATAATAATTGTGTGACATTTAGAAGATGGCTATTTCGATGATTTATTAATGAAGAAAGTTAAGTTGGAAGAGAAAAAGATCAAATCTCTGGAAAGTGGAAAGTTCATAGAAGTGGAACATTATGAAATGATAAGAGCAAGGTTTTGTCAAGAGATGGTCAAGCACTAACCATACATAGAAGTATAGGATATGACATAAGTACACCTTTCTGAAGGGCATACTCTCGTATTTTTATTGCATAGTAAAATTTAGGTAGAAAAATCTTTATGGGCAACTAGTGTGAGGCAATGAGAGATGAATGACTTGTGCAGTGCAAGATATCTATAGATGACATTGGTTCTTGTTTTCATAGCAGATGATGTCAGATATGAGTCCTGAATAGGGGGAAAACAAGAAGAGACAGGGTGAAGAGACAGATTGAGACAGTAGTGAGGAGACAGATAGAGACAAGAGAAAGAGACAGGGTGAAGAAACAGATTGAGACAGTAGTGAGGAGACAGATAGAGACAAGAGACAGGGTGAAGAAACAGATTGAGACAGTAGTGAGGAGACAGATAGAGACAAGAGACAGGGTGAAGAGACAGATTGAGACAGTAGAGAGGAGACAGATAGAGACAAGAGACAGGGTGAAGAGACAGATTGAGACAGTAGAGAGGAGACAGATAGAGACAAGAGACAGGGTGAAGAGACAGATTGAGACAGTAGAGAGGAGACAGATAGAGACAAGAGACAGGGTGAAGAGACAGATTGAGACAGTAGAGAGGAGACAGATAGAGACAAGAGACAGGGTGAAGAGACAGATTGAGACAGTATACAAGTGAAGAGACAGATAGAGACAGAATACAGGTGAAGAGACAGATAGAGACAGAATACAGATGAAGAGACATATAGAGACAGTATACAAGTGAAGAGACAGATAGAGACAGAATACAGGTGAAGAGAAAGATAGAGACAGAATACAGGTGAAGAGACAGATAGAGACAGTATACAAGTGAAGAGACAGATAGAGACAGAATACAGGTGAAGAGAAAGATAGAGACAGAATACAGGTGAAGAGACATATTGAGACAGTATACAAGTGAAGAGACAGATAGAGACAGAATACAGGTGAAGAGAAAGATAGAGACAGGAGACAGGAGACAGATGAAGAGACAGATAGAGACAGTATACAAGTGAAGAGACAGATAGAGACAGAATACAGGTGAAGAGAAAGATAGAGACAGAATAAAGGTGAAGAGACATATTGAGACAGTATACAAGTGAAGAGACAGATAGAGACAAAATACAGGTGAAGAGAAATATATAGACAGAATACAGGTGAAGAGACATATAGAGACAGGAGACAGGTGAAGAGACAGATAGAGACAGCATTCAGGTGAAGAGACAGATAGAGACAGAATACAGGTGAAGAGACAGATAGAGACAGAATACAGGTGAAGAGACATAGAGAGACAGGAGACAGGTGAAGAGACAGATAGAGACAGGAGACAGGAGACAGATGAAGAGACAGATAGAGACAGCACACAGGTGAAGAGACAGATAGAGACAGAATACAAGGGAAGAGACAGATAGAGACAGAATACAGGTGAAGAGACAGATAGAGATAGAATATAGGTGAAGAGACAGATAGAGACAGAATACAGGTGAAGAGACAGATAGAGACAGAATACAGGTGAAGAGACAGATAGAGACCGAATAAAGGTGAAGAGACAGATAGAGACCGAATACAGGTGAAGAGACAAATAGAGACAGAAAACAGGTGATGAGAGAGATAGAGACAGAAAACAGATGAAGAGAAAGAATACAGGTGAAGAGACAGATATAGACAGAATACAGGTGAAGAGAAAGATAGAGACAGAATACAGGTGAAGAGACATATAGAGACAGTATACAAGCGAAGAGACAGATAGAGACAGAATACAGGTGAAGAGAAAGATAGAGACAGAATGCAGGTGAAGAGACATATTGAGACAGTATACACGTGAAGAGACAGATAGAGACAAAATACAGGTGAAGAGAAAGATAGAGACAGAATACAGGTGAAGAGACATATAGAGACAGGAGACAGGTGAAGAGACAGATAGAGACAGCATTCAGGTGAAGAGACAGATAGAGACAGAATACAGGTGAAGAGACAGATAGAGACAGAATACAGATAGAGACAGGAGACAGATGAAGAGACAGATAGAGACAGCATACAGGTGAAGAGACAGATAGAGACAGAATACAAGGGAAGAGACAGATAGAGACAGAATACAGGTGATGAGACAGATAGAGATAGAATATAGGTGAAGAGACAGATAGAGACAGAATACAGGTGAAGAGACAGATAGAGACAGAATACAGGTGAAGAGACAGATAGAGACAGAATACAGGTGAAGAGACAGATAGAGACCGAATACAGGTGAAGAGACAGATAGAGACAGAAAACAGGTGATGAGAGAGATAGAGACAGAATACAGATGAAGAGACAGAATACAGGTGAAGAGACAGATAGAGACAGAATACAGGTGAAGAGAAAGATAGAGACAGTATACAGATGAAGAGACAGAGAGAGACAGAATACAGGTGAAGAGACAGAGAGAGACAGGATACAGGTGGAAGAAAGAGATGAGAGGGGACAGAGGGTGGAGACAAGTAGACAGAAAAGAGAGAGATGAAGAGACAGAGAGAGACAAGGGATGGGGTGAGGAGACAGAGAGAGACAGGAGACAGAGACAGGAGAAGCTATGTGAGGAGAAAGTCTAGAGTGTGACTGTTAGTGCTGGATGTTGAACATACCTCGATTCCCTCCTACCATGTTGGAGTGCAGCAAATATATACATACAGACATACATACAGACATACATACAGGTATTAACATGCAATCAACAACACATCCTGTACATGGGTTAGTTAGTTGATGGTTGACATTTGGAAACCTGACAATCATAAATGAGAACAAATGAGAACAAGTTCTATGGATAGTCAACTTCTTTATTGATATGAGTGAGACGTTTCGATGCTGATACTAGCACCGTTATCAAGCAGGTGATACAATCATATTTCAAAATAATTTTTTCATTCAAAAGGTAATGACTGAATTTTCATAGCTGCGGCAGTATCCAACAGACATTTTGATTATATTATTTATCCAAACCATGGTCTTCAAGGAATTAGGTCTTTCATTTTGATTTTCATGTACATAAAATTGATTCCTGAATGTCAAATTACCAAAATCTATTAGTAGTAATGCATGATAAACAAAAGAATATGAAAATAGTTGTTATGTATACAACCCAGTTAATTGATTCACCATGCATATGCCTATAGTGCCAACAGTGTATGCTGAAGCATGCATCCCATCACCAAGTCTACAGATACGACTATGTAGACACATGCATCCCATCACCAAGTCTACAGATACGACTATGTAGACACATGCATCCCATCACCAAGTCTACAGATACGACTATGTAGACACATGCATCCCATCACCAAGTCTACAGATACGACTATGTAGACACATGCATCCCATCACCAAGTCTACAGATACGACTATGTAGACACATGCATCCCATCACCAAGTCTACAGATACGACTATGTAGACACATGCATCCCATCACCAAGTCTACAGATACGACTATGTAGACACATGCATCCCTCTATAGATATGTCTACTGTAAAACATGCATCCCTTCACTAAGTCTACCTAAAGAAAACACACATCCTTACCCAATATAACAATCACCACGCCCACCCAATATGATGAAGACACATTCATCCTTGCCCAATCTAACAATCACCACGCCCACCCAATATGATGAAGACACATTCATCCTTGCCCAATCTAACAATCACCACGCCCATCCAATATGATGAAGACACATTCATCCTTGCCCAATCTAACAATCACCACGCCCATCCAATATGATGAAGACACATTCATCCTTGCCCAATCTAACAATCACCACGCCCACCCAATATGATGAAGACACATTCATCTTTACCAGACATCTCAATAGCAGAGTATGTCGACCTTGTATCCCTTCACTAGCCCACCCAATATGATAAAGAGACACATACATCCTTACCAGACATATGTCGACCTTTTATCCCTTCACTAGCCCACCCAATATGAAGATATAGAGCCACATACATCCTACCCAACTCACAATCACTGAGCCCAGGCAATAAGACGTACACCAGCAGTGTGGTAACTAACCTTGAGCAGCTCCCTGAGGGCCTGTATCTCGGAGTCGGTGGTCCTCTTCAGGTTCTGGTACTGGGTCTCCAGCTCCTCCCTCGCTCGCCGCTCGTACTCCTTCCTCGACGCCTGCTCATGCTGCACCACCTGGTGGAAGGGAGACGGGAGTGTCAAGGTGTGCTTTGCTAATTGTATCCAATCAGCAGGTGAGGTGTAGTGGAGTGATTTGGATATAAAACCACTATAGAATATTACTTATATTAAGGTGGTTTGTATCAGATCAGAGGGAGAACCCATCAGTTAACCCTAAGACTTAGCCAAATTTATATCAGATTCTGATATTGTTCCTGTTCAGTCTCTTATCTTGGTATTTTATGATGTAAGAACTATAGAGCAATACAGGACATCTTCATGTTGATGAGACACAACACTGCCTCCCTCTCCCGACCATGTAATGTTACCTTCTCAAGCTGCACGTGCTTGTTGCCTTCCTCCCCCGACCATGTAATGTTACCTACTCCAGCTGCACGTGCTTGTTGCCTCCCTCCCCCGACCATGTAATGTTACCTTCTCCAGCTGAACATGTTTGTTGCCTCCTTCCCCCGACCATGTAATGTTACCTTCTCCAGCTGCACGTGCTTGTTGCCTCCCTCCCCCGACCATGTAATGTTACCTTCTCCAGCTGAACGTGCTTGTTGCCTTCCTCCCCCGACCATGTAATGTTACCTTCTCCAGCTGCACATGCTTGTTGCCTTCCTCCCCCGACCATGTAATGTTACCTTCTCCAGCTGCATGTGCTTGTTGCCTTCCTCCCCCGACCATGTAATGTTACCTTCTCCAGCTGCACGTGCTTGTTGCCTTCCTCCCCCGACCATGTAATATTACCTTCTCCAGCTGCACGTGCTTGTTGCCTCCCTCCCCCGACCATGTAATGTTACCTTCTCCAGCTGAACATGTTTGTTGCCTCCTTCCCCCGACCATGTAATGTTACCTTCTCAAGCTGCACGTGCTTGTTGCCTCCCTCCCCCGACCATGTAATGTTACCTTCTCCAGCTGAACGTGCTTGTTGCCTTCCTCCCCCGACCATGTAATGTTACCTTCTCCAGCTGCACATGCTTGTTGCCTTCCTCCCCCGACCATGTAATGTTACCTTCTCCAGCTGCATGTGCTTGTTGCCTTCCTCCCCCGACCATGTAATGTTACCTTCTCCAGCTGCACGTGCTTCTTGCCTCCCTCCCCCGACCATGTAATGTTACTCTCTCCAGCTGCACATGCTTGTTGCCTCCCTCCCCCGACCATGTAATGTTACTCTCTCAAACTGCACATGCTTGTTGCCTTCCTCCCCCGACCATGTAATGTTACCTTCTCCAGCTGCATGTGCTTGTTGCCTTCCTCCCCCGACCATGTAATGTTACCTTCTCCAGCTGCACGTGCTTGTTGCCTCCCTCCCCCGACCATGTAATGTTACCTTCTCCAGCTGCATGTGCTTGTTGCCTTCCTCCCCTGACCATGTAATGTTACCTTCTCCAGCTGCACATGCTTCTTGCCTCCCTCCCCCGACCATGTAATGTTACTCTCTCCAGCTGCACATGCTTGTTGCCTCCCTCCCCCGACCATGTAATGTTACTCTCTCCAGCTGCACATGCTTGTTGCCTTCCTCCCCCGACCATGTAATGTTACCTTCTCCAGCTGCACGTGCTTGTTGCCTTCCTCCCCCGAACATGTAATGTTACCTTCTCTAGTTGAATGTGCTTGTCCTGAATCTCCTCCCGCAGTTTGATCTCCTTCGTCAGCAGTCTCTTGTTGATGTCCTCCGAGATCTCACTAAGCTTCGCCTGCTGCTTTATGCGATCTGCGTCTGCTGCATGCTCCTTCTCCCGAGCAATCATGTCCAGAGCGTGCATCGACTCCTCACGCTTCCGGTTCTGATCTGCAATCTGCTGGTTCAACTCATTCACTCTGCAAGGCAACGTGATGAAGGTCACCTTTAATCTACTAACAATCACAATCTGCATTTCAAATGTCATGTTTGATTGAATCAGTTTGCTGATACAGTCCTCTCGTCTTAGTAGCTTTACCAACTCTATAAATTATCTGGTTCCATCTTAATTTAACTGTGCTGTTTTGCAACAAAGTTCTCTTTACCTAAAATTCTGTCAGTGTAATTGCCAGTTAAGTTGACTGAGAGATATTTTATAGCACCAAGATATTATAAAGGAGTACAGAATCTTTTGCTAGAGGAAGAGAGGTCAGGGCATGCATCTTCTTTACAAGCTCAAGACACATACCTGATCTGCAGGACGTGCTCCTTCATTTGCTTTACAAGCTCAAGACACGTACCTGATCTGCAGGATCTGCTCCTTCATTTGCTTTACAAGCTCAAGACACGTACCTGATCTGCAGGACCTGCTCCTTCATTTTCTTTACAAGCTCAAGACACGTACCTGATCTGCAGGACCTGCTCCTTCATTTGCTTTACAAGCTCAAGACACGAACCTGATCTGCAGGACCTGCTCCTTCATTTGCTTTACAAGCTCAAGACACGTACCTGATCTGCAGGACGTGCTCCTTCATTTGCTTTACAAGCTCAAGACACGTACCTGATCTGCAGGACGTGCTCCTTCATTTGCTTTACAAGCTCAAGACACGTACCTGATCTGCAGGACATGCTCCTTCATTTGCTTTACAAGCTCAAGACACTCACCTGATCTGCAGGACCTGCTCCTTCCTTTGCTTTACAAGCTCAAGACACGTACCTGATCTGCAGGACGTGCTCCTTCATTTGCTTTACAAGCTCAAGACACGTACCTGATCTGCAGGACCTGCTCCTTCCTTTGCTTTACAAGCTCAAGACACGTACCTGATCTGCAGGACCTGCTCCTTCATGTGCTTTACAAGCTCAAGACACGTACCTGATCTGCAGGACCTGCTCCTTCATTTGCTTTACAAGCTCAAGACACGTACCTGATCTGCAGGACGTGCTCCTTCATTTGCTTTACAAGCTCAAGACACGTACCTGATCTGCAGGACGTGCTCCTTCATTTGCTTTACAAGCTCAAGACACGTACCTGATCTGCAGGACCTGTTCCTTCATTTGCTTTACAAGCTCAAGACACGTACCTGATCTGCAGGACCTGCTCCTTCATTTGCTTTACAAGCTCAAGACACGTACCTGATCTGCAGGACGTGCTCCTTCATTTGCTTTACAAGCTCAAGACACGTACCTGATCTGCAGGATCTGCTCCTTCATTTGCTTTACAAGCTCAAGACACGTACCTGATCTGCAGGACCTGCTCCTTCATTTGCTTTACAAGCTCAAGACACGTACCTGATCTGCAGGACCTGCATCTTCATTTGCTTTACAAGCTCAAGACACGTACCTGATCTGCAGGACCTGCTCCTTCATTTGCTTTACAAGCTCAAGACACGTACCTGATCTGCAGGACCTGCATCTTCATTTGCTTTACAAGCTCAAGACACGTACCTGATCTGCAGGATCTGCTCCTTCATTTGCTTTACAAGCTCAAGACACGTACCTGATCTGCAGGATCTGCTCCTTCATTTGCTTTACAAGCTCAAGACACGTACCTGATATGCAGGACCTGCTCCTTCATTTGCTTTACAAGCTCAAGACACGTACCTGATCTGCAGGATCTGCTCCTTCATTTGCTTTACAAGCTCAAGACACGTACCTGATCTGCAGGACCTGCTCCTTCATTTGCTTTACAAGCTCAAGACACGTACCTGATCTGCAGGACCTGCATCTTCATTTGCTTTACAAGCTCAAGACACGTACCTGATCTGCAGGATCTGCTCCTTCATTTGCTTTACAAGCTCAAGACACGTACCTGATCTGCAGGACCTGCTCCTTCATTTGCTTTACAAGCTCAAGACACGTACCTGATCTGCAGGATCTGCTCCTTCATTTGCTTTACAAGCTCAAGACACGTACCTGATCTGCAGGACCTGCTCCTTCATTTGCTTTACAAGCTCAAGACACATACCTGATCTGCAGGACCTGCTCCTTCATTTGCTTTACAAGCTCAAGACACGTACCTGATCTGCAGGACCTGCTCCTTCATTTGCTTTACAAGCTCAAGACACATACCTGATCTGCAGGACCTGCTCCTTCATTTGCTTTACAAGCTCAAGACACGTACCTGATCTGTAGGACCTGCTCCTTCATTTGCTTTACAAGCTCAAGACACCTACCTGATCTGCAGGACCTGCTCCTTCATTTGCTTTACAAGCTCAAGACACGTACCTGATCTGCAGGAACTGCTCCTTCATTTGCTTTACAAGCTCAAGACACATACCTGATCTGCAGGACTTGCATCTTCATTTGCTTTACAAGCTCAAGACACATACCTGATCTGCAGGACCTGCTCCTTCATTTGCTTTACAAGCTCAAGACACGTACCTGATCTGCAGGACCTGCTCCTTCATTTGCTGTACAAGCTCAAGACACATACCTGATCTGCAGGACTTGCATCTTCATTTGCTTTACAAGCTCAAGACACATACCTGATCTGCAGGACCTGCTCCTTCATTTGCTTTACAAGCTCAAGACACATACCTGATCTGCAGGACCTGCTCCTTCATTTGCTTTACAAGCTCAAGACACGTACCTGATCTGCAGGACCTGCTCCTTCATTTGCTTTACAAGCTCAAGACACGTACCTGATCTGCAGGACCTGCTCCTTCATTTGCTTTACAAGCTCAAGACACGTACCTGATCTGCAGGACCTGCTCCTTCATTTGCTTTACAAGCTCAAGACACATACCTGATCTGCAGGACTTGCATCTTCATTTGCTTTACAAGCTCAAGACACGTACCTGATCTGCAGGACCTGCTCCTTCATTTGCTTTACAAGCTCAAGACACATACCTGATCTGCAGGAGCTGCTCCTTCATTTGCTTTACAAGCTCAAGACACGTACCTGATCTGCAGGGCATGCTCCTTCATTTGCTTTACAAGCTCAAGACACGTACCTGATCTGCAGGAGCTGCTCCTTCATTTGCTTTACAAGCTCAAGACACGTACCTGATCTGCAGGACCTGCTCCTTCATTTGCTTTACAAGATCAAGACACGTACCTGATCTGCAGGACTTGCTCCTTCATTTGCTTTACAAGATCAAGACACGTACCTGATCTGCAGGACCTGCTCCTTCATTTGCTTTACAAGCTCAAGACACGTACCTGATCTGCAGGACTTGCTCCTTCATTTGCTTTACAAGCTCAAGACACGTACCTGATCTGCAGGACTTGCTCCTTCATTTGCTTTACAAGCTCAAGACACGTACCTGATCTGCAGGACCTGCTCCTTCATTTGCTTTACAAGCTCAAGACACATACCTGATCTGTAGGACCTGCTCCTTCATTTGCTTTACAAGATCAAGACACGTACCTGATCTGCAGGACTTGCTCCTTCATTTGCTTTACAAGCTCAAGACACGTACCTGATCTGCAGGACCTGCTCCTTCATTTGCTTTACAAGCTCAAGACACGTACCTGATCTGTAGGACTTGCTCCTTCATTTGCTTTACAAGATCAAGACACGTACCTGATCTGCAGGACCTGCTCCTTCATTTGCTTTACAAGATCAAGACACGTACCTGATCTGCAGGACCTGCTCCTTCATTTGCTTTACAAGCTCAAGACACGTACCTGATCTGCAGGACCTGCTCCTTCATTTGCTTTACAAGCTCAAGACACATACCTGATCTGCAGGACCTGCTCCTTCATTTGCTTTACAAGCTCAAGACACGTACCTGATCTGCAGGACCTGCTCCTTCATTTGCTTTACAAGCTCAAGACACGTACCTGATCTGCAGGACCTGCTCCAAACTTCGCCGGTCCGTTGCCTCCTGGTCCTGCCGTGTCCGCAAGTCCAGGATCACATCTCTGATCTCAGACAATCTGTAAAGAGTTGACATCAATGTGGTTATAATTTGTAATATCAGGTTTTCTATCAAAACTTTATCATCAGTTAGCAAGTGGTAGAATGTTAGTGATAGATATGAGCTAATATTCCGTGTATCAATTCACCCCATATGTATATTCAGAATTTACCGAATAATTAAGGCAATATTTCATGAACATGTAAAGTCCTCCTCTCAGAATGATTTGTCACGTAAAGTCATCCTCTCAGAATGGTTTGTCACGTAAAGTCATCCTCTCAGGATGGTTTGTCATGTAAAGTCCTCCTCTCAGAATGGTTTGTCACGTAAAGTCCTCCTCTCAGAATGGTTTGTCACGTAAAGTCCTCCTCTCAGAATTGTTTGTCCTGTAAAGTCCTCCTCTCAGAATGGTTTGTCACGTAAAGTCCTCCTCTCAGAATGGTTTGTCACGTAAAGTCCTCCTCTCAGAATGGTTTGTCACGTAAAGTCCTCCTCTCAGAATAGTTTGTCATGTAAAGTCCTCCTCTCAGAATGGTTTGTTGTGTAAAGTCCTCCTCTCAGAATGGTTTGTCACGTAAAGTTATCCTCTCAGAATGGTTTGTCACCTAAAGTCCTCCTCTCAGAATGGTTTGTCACCTAAAGTCCTCCTCTCAGAATGGTTTGTTGTGTAAAGTCCTCCTCTCAGAATGGTTTGTTGTGAAAAGTCCTCTCAGAATGGTCTGTCCTGTAAAGTTCTCCTCTCAGAATCGTTTGTTAATAAAGTTCTCCTCTCAAAATGGTTTGTCACCTAAAGTCCTCCTCTCAGAATGGTTTGTCACCTAAAGTCCTCCTCTCAGAATGGTTTGTCATGTAAAGTCCTCCTCTCAGAATGGTTTGTTGTGTAAAGTCCTCCTCTCAGAATGGTTTGTTGTGAAAAGTCCTCTCAGAATGGTCTGTCCTGTAAAGTTCTCCTCTCAGAATGGTTTGTCATGTAAAGTCCTCCTCTCAGAATGGTTTGTCATGTAAAGTCCTCCTCTCAGAATGGTTTGTCATGTAAAGTCCTCCTCTCAGAATGGTTTGTCACGTAAAGTCCTCCTCTCAGAATGGTTTGTCCTGTAAAGTCCTCCTCTCAAAATGGTTTGTTGTGTAAAGTCCTCCTCTCAGAATGATTTGTTGTGTAAAGTCCTCCTCTCAGAATGGTTTGTCCTGTAAAGTCCTCCTCTCAAAATGGTTTGTTAATAAAGTCCTCCTCTCAAAATGGTTTGTCCTGTAAAGTCCTCCTCTCAAAAATGGTTTGTCCTGTAAAGTCCTCCTCTCAGAATGGTTTGTCATGTAAAGTCCTCCTCTCAGAATGGTTTGTTGTGTAAAGTCATCCTCTCAAAATGGTTTGTCATGTAAAGTCATCCTCTCAGAATGGTTTGTCATGTAAAGTCATCCTCTCAGGATGGTTTGTCCTGTAAAGTCCTCCTCTCAGGATGGTTTGTTGTGTAAAGTCATCCTCTCAAAATGGTTTGTCATGTAAAGTCATCCTCTCAAAATGGTTTGTCATGTAAAGTCCTCCTCTCAGGATGGTTTGTTGTGTAAAGTCATCCTCTCAGAATGGTTTGTCATGTAAAGTCATCCTCTCAAAATGGTTTGTCATGTAAAGTCATCCTCTCAAAATGGTTTGTTATGTAAAGTCCTCCTCTCAGGTTGGTTTGTCATGACGTTAAATCTTCTCTTTAAGGGACAGGTTTCATCGTCCAATAAATATAAATTCTATGGAACAAAATGATCAAACAGAACAAGTGACACATTTGATTACCCGTAAGGAACTGATTGTTCTCACCTGGTTTCCACCTGGCCACGCAGGTGAGTTGTGCTGGAGTTGGTTTGTGTCTGAATGTCACCTTGTTTACGCATGTTTTCCAACTGGATAGAGAAAAGTTTTAATAAATCAAATATATATAAAACAAGATATGGTTTCATAGAGATTTATGTTGGGTTTTAGAATGAACTGGATGAACTACACTGATGACATTTACCTCTTGCAGTTAAAGTAGCACTCATAAAACAGATGATATACTTTAGATGTAATTGATTACCTGATTTGGAATTCAAATGGTTTACTTAAAGGTTAATGTATGAACAATTAGATGATTAACTACAAACAACTTTCTGGTCGGAACATTTGGATCAATAGTAAGATAGTTTCATACAGTTTGTATGGCAATGACTATTTCTTTTGCTTAACAACGAATAAATGGTTTGAAAGTCTGCGCATGTGGCAATGTATGATTTGTACATTATACAAACAGCTTCAAGCATTTATCTTTGTTTTTGAATATATGAAGAAAAAAACTGCTTATGTTATTTGTGCATAGTTCTAATATATTAGCAAATAATAGGCTCTGGTCTTCAGAAGGGTATTTCATTAATTTCATGCAGAATCCTCATTAAGACTATTTTTATCTCAATACCATTTGCTTCATGTGTCTTTTCTTCACTCATCTTCGTGATATATTATCTGATAAATAATAGTTTGGTGATGCTTTCTTATAACAAACACACATACAGAGACACTTAACAGTTTCAGGACGAAGTGCAGACGCTTACATGTACAAAAAGTACCATGCTTATGGTACAAAATATTCACAAAATGTGCCTTTGAAATTATCTTTATCGTGCTTAAATACATTGATTTATATACTAAAGACAGAAAACTTCATTGATTGTAATGTGTGCCAAAGACAAACAAAAATTGATTTGAGAACTAAGACATCCGAGTAATTTCAAGTTGACAACTATCAACCATCCAGGAAGGAATCAAAGCTTGAGTTTAAAGTCACTCCAGGAGTCCACTCGTTGTAGATAGAAACACATGAAAATTATAGATATTCAGATTCCTTGGTAGATGATAGCAGCATTAAGATGTATACTGATTCCATACAGATACTTCTCTATTAAGATGTATACTGATTCCATACAGATACTTCTCTATTAAGATGTATACTGATTCCATACAGATACTTCTCTATTAAGATGTATACTGATTCCATACAGATACTTCTCTATTAAGATGTATACATACTGATTCCATACAGATACTTCTCTATTAAGATGTATACTGATTCCATACAGATACTTCTCTATTAAGATGTATACTGATTCCATACAGATACTTCTCTATTAAGGCTAATAAGACAAAATCTGATAAGATCTTATCAGAATCTGACATTTAAAAGTCATTAATCAAGAAGTGTACGTGATTCCCTCATGCAAAGCTAGATATTTATCTACAGACTATCAGCAGACAAACATATGAATGTGCAGGGGCGGAGGAATTTAACTTACCCTCTTTAATGTTAGCAGGTATAAAATGATAGGATTTGAACTAAATTATGCTCATAAAAATTTTAAAATAACAAAAATCAGAATAATGTTTTGGATAAATCTATTAAGAGCTACTTAAATGAGATAAGGTCATTGCTAACAGAATAAATAACCAAACAAAAATGTTGTTTAGCTTAAATGCTTTTGAATTATTCAGTTGTAGATATAACACTCTTAAAATCAACAATATAGCTTAAATCAATAAATGTATGGTAAAGTTATCATTTAAACAATGGTCATGGTATTTATGTCAAAATGAACAGAAAATCCATCCATCTTTTAGTAGAGGTGTTAAAACTGAGTGAATTTGGTGTATGTTAGTCTGAAATTACCAACATTACTTACAAGGTTTTACTAAATGAACTGAAAGATTGAATTCCTCTTCCAAGAGACACTATCTCTACATTGGTCTGTTCTCCTCCCTACAAGAGTCACTATCTCTACATTGGTCTGTTCTCCTCCCTACAAGAGTCACTATCTCTACATTGGTCTGTTCTCCTCCCTACAAGAGTCACTATCTCTACATTGGTCTGTTCTCCTCCCTACAAGAGTCACTATCTCTACATTGATCTGTTCTCCTCCCTACAAGAGTCACTATCTCTACATTGGTCTGTTCTCCTCCCTACAAGAGTCACTATCTCTACATTGGTCTGTTCTCCTCCCTACAAGAGTCACTGTCTCTACATTGGTCTGTTCTCCTCACTACAAGAGACACTGTCTCTACATTGGTCAGTTCTCCTCACTACAAGAGTCACTATCTCTACATTGGTTTATTCTCCTCACTACAAGAGTCACTATCTCTACATTGGTCTGTTCTCCTCCCTACAAGAGTCACTATCTCTACATTGGTCTGTTCTCCTCACTACAAGAGTCACTATCTCTACATTGGTCTGTTCTCCTCCCTACAAGAGTCACTATCTCTACATTGGTCTGTTCTCCTCCCTACAAGAGTCACTGTCTCTACATTGGTCTGTTCTCCTCACTACAAGAGACACTGTCTCTACATTAGTCTGTTCTCCTCCCTACAAGAGTCACTGTCTCTACATAGGTCTGTTCTCCTCACTACAAGAGTCACTGTCTCTACATTGGTCTGTTCTCCTCACTACAAGTCACTGTCTCTACATTAGTCTGTTCTCCTCACTACAAGAGTCACTGTCTCTACATTGGTCTGTTCTCCTCACTACAAGAGTCACTGTCTCTACATTGGTCTGTTCTCCTCACTACAAGAGTCACTGTCTCTACATTGGTCTATTCTCCTCACTACAAGAGTCACTGTCTCTACATTGGTTTGTTCTCCTCACTACAAGAGACACTATCTCTACATTGGTCTGTTCTCCTCCCTACAAGAGTCACTATCTCTACATTGGTCTGTTCTTCTCCCTACAAGAGTCACTGTCTCTACATTGGTCTGTTCTCCTCACTACAAGAGACACTGTCTCTACATTAGTCTGTTCTCCTCACTACAAGAGTCACTGTCTCTACATTAGTCTGTTCTCCTGCCTACAAGAGTCACTGTCACTACATTGGTCTGTTCTCCTCACTACAAGAGTCACTGTCTCTACATTAGTCTGTTCTCCTCCCTACAAGAGACACTGTCTCTACAACAAACTCTTCCTCCACACCAGTTCTGTCTCCCCATATACGAGGGGTTGCCTCGTGTACCCACACTGCTTCCTGTCTCCCCATATACGAGGAGTTGCCTCGTGTACCCACCTGGACTCTGTTCTCCTCCTCCAGCCTTTTGGACCTCATCCTGAGATCGCTGGCGACCGTCTGGAACTCCTGGTTCTGTGAGTCCATCTTGGTGCGGATCCCGCGCAGTTCATCATTCAGACCCAACACCTGCTTCTCCAGCAGATCCTTGGCCTTCTGGTTGTCCACCAGTGTACCCTGCAGCTCGGCTATTCTACAATACATAGATAGAGGTATGAGGATTTGGAGTTCAACAGGGCAGGGTAAAGGAATAAAGATACATAACATAAGGTACAGGTAGTGATAAAGATGAAGATAGAGATGGAGACAGAGATAGCCCACTTGCATCTTTAGAAAGTCTGATTCTGTAAAATTGATGTAAATGAAATCAAGTGGTCCTCACCTGGTCATCTGTGAGTCCTTCTTGGACCTGAGTTCATTCTGACTGGTGAGTACAGCCTGCTCTACGCCCTTGGTGTGTGTGACAAGCGTTGACAGTGCAGACTTCTCCTCTAGAATCTTGTCTTCTGTGGTCTTGATCCGGGTTGACAGTTGCACAATTAGGTCATTCAGCATCTTCTGTGAGGACTCCAGCTGCTGCCGAGCGTTCCTCTCTTCTCGCAGAGTGAACTCATTCTTGTTAACCGACGTCCGCAGCTCATTCTGGAGCCTCAGCACCTCCTCCAGGAGGGCCCGGTTCGACTTCTCCGTGACCCCGAGCCGGGACTCCAGGAACTGAACCTTCTCCTGGGCATCGATAAGATCCGCACTTGCCCTCATCCCGGTGACACTGGCAGTCGGACGACCCCCCTGCCCGTTGAAAGGAACCACCTGGTTGTTGGCCCCCGGGGTCGGGGATGGGATCGCTGGTAGCTGGCCATACTTAGCCGGGAACTGGGAGGATGGTCTGCAAATAGGGCAGGTAACTGGTTAATTATTTGATCAGAATGATTAAGAAGTTTGAAATCAGCCTTGTCAAAGTACTATTAATAGCCATTCAGACTAGCATTTCTTTAAGGTATTATACTCAACACATTCCAGTTAGCCAAATACATCAACATGGCAATATTGCTTTTAAATCAAACTAAAACTCTCTTTATTTTACTTGTCCAAAATCTTTTGTACTAGTCATGAGTTTGTAAACAGGAAGGTTGTTTGAAGACTAAACAGTGCAAGATTGCCATGATACAACGTGTGGACAACACTGTAACAACTTGATGGTTAGTCTAATATTGTATGGAGAAAACTGAAATACTGGGGGAAATGGATTTATAATTTGATTAACAGCATGGTTTGAACATAAATAAATTTGATAAGATAGATATACCACTTCACAAGTAGAACTAGAAATGATTCTGAAGCTGAGTGCACAATTATTATCATATTTTGGCGTGATGGGTTTCTGTTTGACAGACAACATACTGCCCAACACTGGGTAATCCAGTCCAGCAATATTTACATCTTACAGACATTACACCTTGCAAGTAGACTTTAGCATATTTTCCTCAAATGCATGACTTTGATAATAAAAATAACACACATGCCTGAGTATTGATATGTCCCTCGCTCTCACTTCAGAATTACTAATATTCAGGCACAAGTGTCATGAACAAAAAATTACTTTGAAACTCATGTCATATCTTTCATTTCCCTTTCTCTGAAAATGATCACGATGTTTGTGATTTGTGAGCAGTTCAGTCAGGGTAGCAGTTGTGTCATATCCTTACATATATTATCAATGACTTTCTCTTGCTACCAAAGTAGTAAGTCGAGAATGAAACAAATATAATGAAAAGATTGGAAATCAACAGTTAAGTAAAATATTTTTAAAATGTAAGCCTTGTCAAGCTTTAAAAAATAAGAACACTGTATTTGTCTTTTCAAACATTTTAAACTCATCAATGATAACTGGGTTGGGAACAAATATGAGTCTCATTTTGTACCTCCTCCAACTCTGTACTGCAAGTGATTAAAAAGGATGGCCTAACAGAGCATGCAAGGCGATCAGCTATCGAGATACTTTTATCACAAACTCTTAATTTTATTTGTTATAAATATTAAATCAATATTCTACAGACTCGAGATGGAAAATAAAATGGTGTAACTGCTCACTCAATAAACTGTTTGAGAGGCATTCTAGAAGTTGGTGTGATGAAGAAGACAAATATTTTATGGATGATCAACTTCTTTATTAACAATAGCGACGTTTCGGTATAGATCCTTATACCGTTATCAAACGTCGCTATTGTTAATAAAGAAGTTGATCATCCATAAAATATTTGTCTTCTTGCTCACTCAATGACCTGGGATATTCTAGCCTTGTGACAGAGAGATTCCTGCACCAGATGACACTTAAGTTTCTCATCAATATTTCACAGGACAATCTCATGTGTCTTTGAAGCCAGGACATACACGACAAGACACAAGCTTGTAAATAGTTGACAATCAAGAAATATCTATTATTTATTCCAGTGTGCTTTTGTTGTATGTAACTTCATACTCCACTCTAACACTGTTTTCTGTCCATGGGAAGCAGACAAAAGTTTCAAGTTTTTCATCATAAAAAAAAGAGGAAACTAATATATTTTCAAAAACATTTTTTTATGAACATATCTATGTATTTTGTCAAATATTCAACCTTCTGAGTATTCAGAAATAAGTAAGGTAGAAGTGTCTGCTACAACTGGTAACATGGCCCTCTCACCTGCCGCTAACGATGAACCAAGTAATAGTTGCTATCATTGGGTCAGAAGGTACTTTTTGATATATTGCATAAATAGGAAAAAGTAAACACTACATTAAAAAATTTTCTTTCACCAAATTTGAGTGTTTTTGAGGTATTGCACAATCAAGAGTGTAAGACTGGGGTCTGTGTACAGTCCCCAATGTAGACTGTCACCTAGTTTAAAGACAATAAATGAAAAGGTTCATGAAATAGCATACAAACAACAGCTTGAAGAGCAGATAAATATCATGGTGACATTCAATGTAAGGTTGCTGTCACAAAATCCAATGGTGTCTGCACAATCCCCCAATGTAGGTCGTCAACAAAATTTGAAGACCAGGGTTGAAACAGTTCATATCACTTGAATAAGAATGTGACCTGCAGGAGTATAAGGTGAATACAGTCTCCTTCCACGTACGGTATCCCTTTATCACTGAGTGTCAAGTATCTATGAAATATTAATCTAATGTTTTTACCAAAGGCTGACAATTTGATAAAAACATAATGTTTTTAAAATGATCTTTGAATAATTCAGATACCTCAACCATCTGATGCTTTTGATGTCATGCTCCATGAAACGTTTTGATTTTGTTTTAATTTCTACATGTGTTGAATAGAAGTAACAAAGTACCAAAACAATTCAATATTCAAATGTTTCGATTGAAGAATAAAGTCACCTCGACACCTTATACAATGCTGCTTAACCCTTACGTTGCGTATATATATTTTACCCTTTTTAGCCCCTGTGGCGGAATTTACAGGCTCGCAGCTCGCAGCAGTAGTTTGAGCTTAGGCACTAACGAGCTCTGCTGGCGGAATTTCCAGGCGGCGATTCCGGTACCGTTTTTACGAAATATACCGCATCTACATGGCGAATACGGGCTTTATACGGGCGTTGAATACAAATTCAAGTCGCGGTACCCGTACACAAATGGTTGCTTTATACCCGCATCTTTGAATTATTTTTTTACGATTTTTCTTTACTTTTCTATTACTTTGTAAAGATTGTCTTTAATTCGGGCCTTATAACATCATGAATTTGGAGCGCGCTACTGAAATTTTTATATGGACTTGAAGACCAGATGTTTGTCTTTACAATGATATAAAAAATATTAGAATGCGACCTATGGTTATAATTCTATTGTCATCTAAAGTTTGTCTTTATTTCCAGCTTCATGAAATCAAAACTCCTGAGCGCGCATATTGCGAAATTTATATGTGCTTGTAGATAGTTTATTCCTCTTTACAATGACGTAAAAATTATTAGAATACGACTTATGGTTCAGAAAATATAACCAACCAAAGGAGAGTGACGCTACCCCGACAGTACCACGTGAATGGTCCCGACGCGCACCAAGTTACTGGCACTGCTTGGTCCCCCCGGGACTGTGCTAATTACAGTACCGTTACCTCCTCGAGACCTCCTCGAGACCTCCTCGAGGGTGCCAGAGCCGAGCGCGCGTGGAACTAATGGGTACTAATGAGCACAGCATACACTAATCACCGCGGCGAACGCAATACATGTTGCGCGGTGTAAAGTTTGTCTTTATTTCCAGCTTTATAAAATCGTAAATTATTTCGCGCGCATGCGAAACACGTATGTACTTGAAGACAATTTATTCCTCTTTACAATGATATAAAAATTATTGGAATACGTCAAATGGTTCGCAATATATGAAGAGCGTAAGGAAGGCACCCCCAGTACTTAGAAAATTCATTTTTGAAAAACTAACTTTTTGCGACATCTGGCGCATCATTTGCCGCATGTTTATTTTTCGCTGCGCATATACATATATGATACATGGAATTGAAGACAATTTATTGCTCTTTACGATGATGTAAAAAGAAAAAAAATGCGCAACTTCGTTCGGAAGCTATAGCGGGCCAAATGAAGGTACCCTCGGTACTTTGAGGCAACTTTTTGACTATCGCGCATATCGGGGCACGTGCCGCAACTTTAGTTTTTCGTGCGCATGTATAAATTTTATATTGAATCAAAGCCGAATCTTTCCTCTTTACCCCATGTAAGTTTTATGAAAATCGGCCACCCGGTTCAGCATTTATGGGTGTTTTTTATGATGCGGTTCTGGCTGAACTTCCAATGAAAGCTCGCATTCACTTTCTCTGTCTCTTTGATAAAATAAAAAATATTTTATTTGCAATGACATGTATTACAATGAAATTACAATGCATTTACGTACAAATATACACAATATTTACCTGCGGTTGTGCGCAGAACAGCTTTAGGGACCTAACAAGGTATGTATATAATGTGTATATACTGGTTGTCCACACTTCGGCTCTCTTTACTTTCAAATTTCTTCTTCTTCATTCCCTTCTTCATTTCTTTCTTTTTCCGTGGCAGTGATGTAAGCCCTGGAATAGTCAGTGGCGGTGTGGTACAGTTTGAAGCATGGTGCGGCGCACAGAGAAACATTACAATCTGTACATTCATAAGAAGACTCTCTGCCTACTCGTTTTTTCTTCCTTGCTGGCCCATTGCCTTCTTCAATCTGTTTTGCGAGGACGGCGCGTTTTGCCTTAGAGCATACCACACACATCCTTGTGACATTTTTCTTCCTTCCGACAGGCTCAATCTTAGTCGGAAAGTGACGTCCATGAAGACGAGTGACACTCTCGTCGCTCGTGCTCGGCCGACCACGGGGACGTCTGCAAAGTGATGGAACTTGTTCCTTGTCCGCAAATGTTACTATATGTTGCGCCAAAGCCTTCCTGTATTCCCGACTTGTTTTTAGAGGTTTATCTTTGCTGTATTCTTTATAAACGATGTAAGAGTTCAACATGGCAACGTTGAGAACGTGAAACCAAACCCGTTTCCACCACTTCAGGGTCTTCACTCGGAACGGCGTGTACGACAACATCTGGTCGGCCCGATCAACACCTCCCATGTACTTGTTGTACGTTGTTACAATGCGCGGCTTGAGAACTGGTTCCCCTGTTGCCCGGTTCTTCTTCCCTGTTTGTTCAAGTTGTGTATCTTCAACAGTAGACATGAGAAGCACTGATTTTCTATCTTCGTAGCGAAGAACGAGTAGGCCATGGTTGTGAGAAACTGTCATGTCCCCTTGCTTGGCTTTCTTTTTAGGTTTCTTGACTGAATCAGGAAGTCCCTTTCGATTGGCTCTCAACGTCCCCGTGGCACCTATTCCCCGCTCCCACAAATTTATGTACAGATTTGTGGACGAATAGTAGTTGTCCATAAAGATGTGATGCCCCTGTCCAACGTAGTCGTTCACCAAGTCCATGACTACATCATAAGTTTTGCCACCTTCAGAAACCGGTTCATTCGTTTTTCCAGTGTAGAGTTTGAACTTGCAAACGTATCTGTTGTGCGAGTCACACAACATGAAAGCCTTTATCCCATACTTCTTAGGCTTGTCGGGAAGATAAACTTTGAAAGATAAGTTACCTTTCCAGGGCACCATGCCCTCGTCGACTGAAATGTTTTGATGCGGTTTATACACTCTTGAAAAACGGTGAACTATCCGGTTATACAAGTGTCCCAGTTTATTTATTGGTGAAAAGCACGGGGTGTTACGGCCCGGCATCCTCCTGTTGTCAGCCAAGTGTAGGTAGGTTATAAGAAGCCAAAACCTGTCTCGGGGCATGCACTTGGCGAAGAAAGGCGTTGAGGTAACATCACTTGTTGACCAGTAATCAGCAAAGTTTCTCTGCACAACCAATGACATGGCAATTGTCATGGCTACAAATACCTTCATCTCTTCTGCATTAGTGTCTTGCCACTGTTGCATTCTTGAACGGGGTCTTAGAATTTTGTCCTCCATTGCTTGTTTGAAATATCTATTGGTTTCCGTTGCCATATCCTCATAGTCATCATTATGTATAAACAAATTGAAAAAGTCATTAGGTTCAGGGTTCTCAGGAAGTTCTATGAACTTGCGCAACCCAGTTTGACCAGTGAAAGGCAAGTTTACACGTGGCCGCGGACCATCCACCCACTCATCAAACGTCTGTGAATGATCATGATTATATTGTGGTATTTCGGCAAACTCCTCCTCAAAACCACTAAAGTCTTCTTCGGTGGAATTACCGGCGGCTAGAATCTTTCTGGCAATCTCTGTCTCTATATCACTCAGAGCATCTGTGTCACCATGTTCACTATCTATTACAGTGTCCCGATCATATGCATCATCACTGTCTAAACCACTGCTACCATCACTGTCAGTTGACTCCATATCAGAGGCTTCATCAGCATGGATCTCGTTGATGAAGTCGTCGTCGCTTGAAACGGCTTCAAAGCTGCGTGTCCTAGTATGCAACGTCCTAGGCCGTCGCAGGGCCTTGCGTCCACGTCCGCGCAGCATTCTGCTTCAACCTGTAAATGATTGAAAATGCGTTAGATGTATGCAACATATAACATGTGATTAGAGACAATAAACATACAGAGATAATGAATGTGAGCTTCATGGACGTTCATTTGCCAGTTTCAGAACCTCCCGGCGCATCTAGGACGACTGCGCCGCAAGCGCCGACGGCGCCGACGGCTTCTGACATCGCGCCGATTTTTCCGACGCATATGTCAAACGGACCATTTTCTGATTTCCTCGGCGACGTGTAGCACCGGGCGCGAGGCCCGGAAAATAAACTACTATGTCAGGGAAGCTCGGGTTGTCAGTTGCCGAATGACTTCTCTTTTCGAGAAGCAGAGCATCCAAGGAGCGGTCTCTCGAGGCGGAGCCCGGACCCATGGGAGCATACTCCCATGCTCTCCGGGAATTCCCGTCCCCGTCTTCCGCGGCGGACCCCGGATTCAATCGCGGGACAGGTTTCCCATGTTCTCTTTTGAGAACGAGAGACTCCGAGGAACAATCCTATGGGACGAACCCCGGATTCTATTGGGAATGGGTTCCCATGCCCTCTCGACATATATAGCAGAAACCTTCATACCTCGGAATGACACGAACCTTTATTTCAAAGTAGAAAAAAAATAATAATTTGCACAAAAAGTTTGGGGGGTGGCGACCAAAAGCGGGGGGGTCCGCGCACCCCCCGGTAGATATTTATACTTGTGGGTCGGTCCCGAAGATGACGGACCACGCCCATGTTCATGGGAATTTTTTCTCATTATGTCATGGCGAATCCCGTCGGAAATTCCCCTGCTCACGAAAAAACTAATACCTAAAAAAGTAATTGTGATACAAAAGAACTTTGGTAATAAAAGTGGTGAGGAATCAAATTCTCCATCTGCTCAGTTCAGTCCGCTACACATATAAATAATTCTTCAAATCTTATTGAATGAAACGTCTTTTATTCAATAATGTAAAAGATAAAATAATAAATTCAATTCAAATGGTTTGGAAAGGTGCGCCCTGGCATTTGAATTTTAGAAATAAAAACCTTTCGCGAATGGCATCAGTAACAAAAATGTTCACGCATTTTTAGAAACTCCGAAAAGTGAAATATGTTCCTGAGAAAATATTCCCACGAAAAGGCTTTTCCCCGAGCGGCGGGTCCCGTACTCAAATATATTTTCACTTTTATGTTATATTTTTTTTTCCAAAACTGGAAACAAAATTCCGTCATGACAGTTGTTCATCGTTTATAAAGCTCTATATTTGCGTATCAAAAGAACAGTATTTTAGTTATATATTATCATACTTCTTCACTTATGCGTACATCAATATTGCGGCTCATCGCGCATGCATAGTTCTTCCCAAAAACATGCGCATTATATCTGGAATTAAAGACAATGTTTTTCTCTTTACAATGATGTAAAAATTATAAAAATCGGACTTGCGGTTCAAAAGTTATGAAGTGCGAAAATTATACCTTTTGGCGCGGCGCTTTGCGCATGCAGAGTTCTTCCCGAAAACATGCGCAATATACATGGAATTGAAGACAATGTTTTTCTCTTTACAATGATGTAAAAATTATAAAAATCGGACTTGCGGTTCACAAGTTATAAAGCCCGTAATGATGGTATATGCTAAGAGCGCCACTTATTCAAAGCCGAATATCACCTTCTGCGCGACACCTGGCGCATCAAAAGTTATTGCCGAAAATACACGTATTTTATATGGAATTGAAGACAATTCTTTTATCTATATACTGATAAAAAAATTATGAAAATATCCCAAGTAGTTTCTTAGAAATAGAGCGCCGAGGCATGTTGGGGTAAATGCGCCACATGTATCAAAATTCAAAAGTGCGAAAGTCGGCTATCTCTGTGTGATTGCTGTATTTTCAGTTATGTTAGCGCAATTGCGATTTTTATATGGGAATAAAGGCCATTCTTTCCTCTTTATTTTGGTATAAAAAAAATGAAAACAACCAATTGGTTCATATGATACGAAGTGCGAGAGAAAGGTAGCTTATCGCAATATCTTCCCGTAATTAGAAGCTATCTGCCCATGTGGCGAGATGCGAGACAGATAAGCATAGGCTATCTGCCCATGTGGCGGGATGCGAGACAGATAAGCCTGTACGGGCCTATCTCACCCCGGGGCAGTGCAGACACTTAGGTGCTAATTAGCCGCCGGGCAGTGTAGCCATCGGAGCGAAGCAGGACAAAATTGGCCTTTTGTAAAGCTAATTATCGATGCGTTACGGGTCAACAATGCACACGCAAATTGGTGTGAATTTTGCTGGACGTTCTGACCAGACACTGAAGAAAGTTTTATTCTCATTGCGGGCTGCGAGGCATAAATACAGCCATTCTCATGCAGCGAGTCGCGGAAACAATCGACTCGGGACCCGGTATGGCAGATAGCACAGTACATAGACAGCCGTGAATTATTCTAAGTAAGCGATCCGGGATCCGTATACAGACACCTCGGAATCGCTTATAGCCCGCCCGGATAATTCCGGGACCCGCATGTTAAGGGTTAATCAACCCTTTTCCTGCTTTACAATAATATCCTGGCATGAACTTTTATTAGTCCCAGGCCAAATCTGGATTATTCAAAATATATTGCTTAAAAGTTTTGATTCCCGTAAAATAGCAGTAAGGAATGTTAGTGAATCAGCTGAAAAGAAACTTATGAACAACGTCAACAGAAAATTGGTGAGAAAAATAAATGAGTTGGAATAATTCAACGATAAAAACTATTTACTTCCATCATGTTGGTAAGTATCATTAGAGAAAGAATGAATGAATGAATCTTGTTATGTGACATGGTGAAACCAATATTGAATTACACTTATGATGTCATCCTGCTGTTCTTTCGATCAAGTTTTCTCTTTCAGAATGGACAAATGTACACTGCATCTAATTGTTTGAAATAGACAGTTTCATTTGTTAAACATTTTAAAGTAAATGTGTTTAACAAGCAATAAGAGTGTAATCTAAGTAGGATATTATTCTTGGCACCATCAATTCCTTAAAAACAATGGGCCTGTCCTTTGGGCGTTGACTCTGTTAGTTGGAAGGACTGGAGAGTTTAGAGGTCCTTATCCTATACAGAGTTGCTTGAAGCTAAATACGACATACCACTTGTAGAATTGAACTGCAGTGAAGCAAACCTTACTACATGTAAACTACAGGCAGTTTTTCTACTGGAGTTAAAGTAACAAAATAGCTCTAATAAGTAGTCAAACAGGAACAAATAAACAGCAGAAAGTTTTCCCTTTGATAATGAGATGACAAATATACACTACATCTCCTAAACAATTACCCACTCATACGATACTCGTCATTTCAAGTCTTTGCAACAAATGTCTCTTTGCTTTTCTTATCAGGCTATTTACCGCTAGTGAAAGTCTGACAACGCTCGGAGCAGAGTAAAGTTTGCCTTGTTGATCTATCAGTTTACCACATAACGCAGAGTGTGTAGTAAAGTTTGCCTTGTCGATTTATCAGTTTACTGAATTGTGCAGAGTGTATATCTAGCCAATAGAGTGGAGAGCGTGACAATACAGGGTATGATACTGCTAATGGAAGGGGAGTCGAGTGGCAAGCAGTATGGGCTGAAGCTGATTGTATGTATGTGTGTGTGTGTGTGCCTATCGGTGCTAGCAGTTAGAGAATATACCTGGTATACATTCAGGAAGTGGTAGACTCACAGATACAGTTGAATGTGTATAAATGTATATAAAGGTTTGCTTCAGTGTGCTTCAATGCTACGAGTGGCATGTTGAAGCAGAAAAAAATATTCTATACCATACAAAGAAAATATTTCCAAACATGTATTAAAATGATCTTCAAATGTTGTCAAGAAGGAGCAGTAATTAGTTTTCCCCAAAGATTCAAATGAATCCATTCACAAATATACAAATGACAACATATATTCTGAACCCCCCAAAAAGGTGCAAACGAGGCAATATTTCCAAACACAAGTGGTCCTTAGAAAATCTATATGTCAAAATGCAACTGAACTAAAGTACACAGACAGAACCAGAAAATATCTAACCAATCATAACTATCACCAGCAATGGAAAACTAAGGTCTAGGTAGTAAATGGAGTTTAATACATTACAGTATTCTTCTACAGCAGATATAAAAGTGTTGTCAAAGCTTTTAAAATCGAATGATTTTATCAATACACAATGTCCCGGTACATATATAGTTCCAGACTCTAAAGATGCAAATACAAAACATACAACTCATGTTCTTAAAACAAAACAAAACAAAAGATATATATATATATATATATGGCGAGCTTAATACATTGTGTTTATTCCTAATGCCAAAACACACGTGCATGATAACTTCTTTATCATACAATGTCATTCTTCATTCATTTTGTGCAAAACAGCATGACAACATTAATTTCAAAGTTGAACTTTACTTTAACTACGCGTATTGATATATATTCAAATAACTGTGTAAAAACACAGTAAAATGACACAAAAGAATGCCTACTAAATTAGGCTTTCAGTGAAAAATAATTGTTATTTTTGCCATGATCTTAATTTTCCATGTTTTAATACGTTTTAAAATACGTATTTCAAATGAAAAATATTTAACTTGAGGACAGCAAACTATCGCTTTCGTGTAATCATGAGTGTATAGGGGAGTCCATCTTGAAGGGCCGACAGTTGCTTCCCTTCCACCCGGTTGCAAATGGCGACTCACATATCACACGGAGAGCTAAACTGAATGTTAGGCAGTGAATTCTAAAATCACCTTTACAAAGGTCACATAATGGAACAGTGAAGATTGACGTTCGGTAAATGCATATGTGACTCAAACTGCCTTTGTTACCTGTGAGTATTTATAAAGTGTTTACTCGGTAGTTTTCAACTTGTGATTCACATGTTTTGGCACTGCTTGATCATAATAAATGTTTCCGTAATATGCGTTGCACTTTGTTTGTTTTTTCATTTCTCTAATTAATGTAGATCTATATGAAATGAAGTATGTATATTTACATGAAGCTATTACGTTATTACAACTGTTACGGTAATTACAGGCATTCAAATGTTAATGCTTGTGACGTCATTTTCAAAAGAAGTTCCGTCACTTGACCTCTGTAATTTGCATCTTTATCTGTATCTGAAAATATCCGTTGCCTTTATCCTGCCAAGAACACCTTCCACTGTGTGACAAATATATATATATATATATATATATATACAAAAACAAACATAACTTCAATTAATTCTTTGATCCACAGTAACAACATGTAAACAAACAAGAATGGTTTAAAACTGTAATCAATAAATCTATAGGTATAGATCAATCAATGTTTATTGGAATGGGCTGTGAAAGTGAGGTGTATTATCTCAGGGAAACAGGTGCATGTTTAGTCAGCTCTATAAGATAACAAATGAGTTTACCTGTCCGTGTATATCTACCTATAAGACAATGCCTTCATGTCTGATAACTTCTTGCGTGAGGAATGTTTTAAATCAATCGAGCTTCAAGACAAGATGATTTAAAGACACCAAACACAAGGAGAAAAGTATTGATGTATAGTCCATCTCATCCCATATAAATAAGGCATTGTCAATATTCACTTTCTAAATGACAAAATGGTTCAAGGTACCAGGGCTAAAGACAAATGGTTCAAGATAAAGGGAATAATGACAAAACACTTCAAAATTACAGGGCTAAAGACAAATTGGTTGAAGAAAATCGGGCTAACGAGAAATAGGTTTAAAATAACAGGGCTAAGACCAAACAATTCAAGATAACATGGCTAAAGACAAAATAGTTCAAGATAACATGGCTAAAGACAAAATAGTTCAAGATAACATGGCTAGAGACAAAATAGTTCAAGATAACATGGCTAAAGACAAAATAGTTTAAGATAACATGGCTAGAGACAAAATAGTTTAAGATAACATGGCTAGAGACAAAATAGTTCAAGATAACATGGCTAAAGACAAAATAGTTTAAGATAACATGGCTAGAGACAAAATTGTTTAAGATAACATGGCTAGAGACAAAATAGTTCAAGATAACATGGCTAAAGACAAAATAGTTCAAGATAACATGGCTAGAGACAAAATAGTTTAAGATAACATGGCCAGAGACAAAATAGTTTAAGATAACATGGCTAGAGACAAAATAGTTCAAGATAACATGGCTAAAGACAAAATAGTTTAAGATAACATGGCTAAAGACAAAATGAATGAGACATTTCAGTGTTCAACATAGCTGCCTGCCCGCCAGCCAATTGCTGGTTGAAGTAATTAATGTTAATCCGTTTATTCATATACCGGTAGACAATAGTTTCAGGTTAAAGAAATACCAACAATTGTTCGAAGCGCTGTCTGCTTAAAAAGATAAAAGTGTTCAAGTGGGTAAATATTGAGCTGCTAAATACCTCAGCCATAAAACATCTCCATCACGGCTCTAGCGTTTGCATGTATGTGACGTCATACACAACTAATGGCTGCGCTGCCTTAATAAGAAAACCACTGTGACTGGCAATTAGTGAGACATTTTTGGCCAATAATTTGTTTCAAACTTAATACAACTTTTGACAATTTAAGGTTCTAATAGAATGGATATTTGTGCATATCTAGAAGTAATTTTGGAAGTTTTGGGAACTTTGGTTGCTTTTAAACCGCTGAATTTAGGTCAGTTGTGTTCCGCATACAGGGAAATATTCCTACTGGATCGCTGGAAGTAGGTTATTTTTTCAAAAAAGACTACAAATATAGAAATATACAAAAATAGTTTCTAAATACATGACTCATTCTATTTGAAATTACACTGCCTAACGTTTTAGCAAGTTTAAAGTTTAAACGAAATAATTAGAAAAAGCGTGTCTCATGGTTGACCTCTTACTTGAATGTAACATTTAGCCATATTGGGCAACGATAAGAATTGTTCCAAAACACATTGCAGAATTACGGGTCCAGCATCGGTCACATCCAGTTGACATCTGCTGCCATATGTACTGTAGTACGTTTTACAGGGCCAGTATGTATGTATGTTATTTTGTTGTATAAGGACAAAGGTTACCGTAAATATGCTATTTAGGCAGTTATATAAGGCTAATTTTAGTGGATTCTGTCATTAGACGCCAAGAGACTCCTGTGTATTGCGTCACAAGGCCCAGCACGTGGCATCCGCTCTCAGCTCAAGTCTTATGAGGTGTAATTGAGCGGCGTTCTATTTATTGGTTGAATTGACAATTGTCCAGTGGAATCCTTGTCATCTTGGAATATGCTTGAATAAAAACCGAAAAGTGATATGGTCAGGGTTTGTGGGTCTTTAACTTCAGATGGGGTAAGTCGCAAAAGTGGGCAACAAGCCCGCCAGACTTGTGAGGTTTTCAATAAGCTGAGTGGCTACATATTGCACAGTCTGACAATGTTTCCGAAGGGCTAGTTGTTTACAACCACAAGCCCCACTGCCATTAAAGATTTGAACATATTTCAAACACTGCTATTCACCATTATGAAGCATCTGATACATAAACACGACAATGCTGAATCTACTCAGCAACACTTTCCCCGGATCTAGCTACGTTTACCAGTCCTCATTGATATGATATTTATATATACATGCCTGCACTTACAGACATATTGATCTTAAATCACTGCCTCATGTATTACACTTTTAAATGGCAAACTGGTCCATGCAATATTCACTACAAGAGAAAAGGGATGTCTAACGAATATCCAACTCACTATTAGCAATAAGAGGAAGGTCACACATAGGCTGCAATTATGGTCCAATTGTTTTCCCAACACAAATCCATTAGCAAATTGTTCATTCTTTTACCAGGAATATTGCAAGCACTATATCGCTCCTTCAAACTCATCATTGTCTGTGAGAACAAATCTTTCAGAAAGGTTTGACCAATCTGTACCAGTTATAATTGTAAATGTGTAGCCGAATAAGAAATAAAAGCTTTATGGGATGAAAGCGAAGGTCAATGAAGCACGGAACATCTCATCATTCATTAAGCTAATTATTCTCCAGTCAACAGAGCTTATGTCTCCCATAAGCATCATTGCCTCTGTACATAAAACTTCATTTACTGATTCCCTGGCAGAACATCAACGTGCGTCCGTTAATGTTGAGTTTGATCAGTGCTGCAGACTGAGCTTCCAATGATTCAATGGAAGCCACCTCCAACAGTAGATATTGCTTGTGTGAGACAGAGAGGCGCTAGGACAAGACCCTTCAAAGACTTGGATACTAGATGACTTTCTATGTAATACCTGTTTTAATCAATTAAACAAGTTAATTATTTGGCATTCAAAGAATATATAACTTTTACTCCGATATTCAGGCACAAGTGTCGCAAAATAAAGTATGACATAGACATGAATATAATATTCTGTTCCCTACCGAAGTCATGAGATTACTGAAAATGCGCTTGGGCATTGTATGAAAAATATGAACCTGATATGATTGCTCTTGTAGGTAATAATAAAAAATATCATATGTCCCTGGTACTAATAAAACATTTTATTTGTTCTGATCATAAAATTCAAACTGGATACAGCTGTTTTGTATTTAACCATATCAATAGTAATATAACACCTTACTAAGTAAATTACAGGAGATAAGAAAGGGTTGACAACTTATTCATTTCAACAAAAGCCACATGTATTCTGGGCTCACAGTCTCATACACTCTAGGTTAGGTTACCGGTTTACATGGTCAGTATTATTCAGTTTCTACATCATCTTCTTGTCACAGATACATGTATCTTTTCTAGGGTTGAAGTTGTTGGAGCCTGCGTATATATTTTACTTTACATTATATTACTTTACATTACATTACTGAACATTACATTACTTTACATTACATTACATTACTTTACTTTACATTACATTACTTTACTTTACATTACATTACTTTACATTACATTACTTTACACTATATTACTTTACATTACATTACTTTACATTACATAACTTTACATTACATTACTTTACATTACATTACTTTACATTACATTACTTTACATTACATTACTTTACATTTCAATAAATTACTTTACATTATATTACTTTACATTACATTACATTACATTACTTTACATTACATTACTTTACATTACATTACTTTACATTACAATACATTACATTACATTACTTTACTTAATATTACTTTACTTTACATTACTTTACATTACTTTACATTACATTACTTTACATTTCAATAAATTACTTTACATTATATTACTTTACTTTACATTACATTACTTTACATTACATAACTTTACATTACTTTACATTACAATACATTACAATACATTACATTACATTACTTTACATAATATTACTTTACTTTACATTACTTTACATTACTTTACATTACATTACATTACATTACATTACATTACTTTACATTACATTATTTTACATTACTTTACATTACATTACTTTAAATTAGGGCTTGGAAGTTTACACAATTTGGTAAACGTTTACACGAAAGGTCAAAAACGAAAAGTTGCCGTGTACACAACCTCATATATATTGTGTTGATTATTGTTATAAAAAGCAAGTTCAAGTTCGTGACTGATGTGAGACGTAAATATCCTATCAAACTGTTTGAGAAAAAAACATGCAGTTGTCTGTAAAAAGAACTAATTTTACGATAATGTCCAACTTGAAAACAATATTTGTGTTTCAGATGTGTGGCAGCGACGTGTAGGCTATATTATGTAGTACATTACATATCAAAAATACTTTTGCAAAGATCCACGTTTCAGACGACATGTTTTCTGTCATGAATTAATAATAAAATATTCAATCTATATTAGTTACATTTCAATTTTGAATGTTCCAAGAATAAATTGACATGAAATAAAATACCCGTAAAACGGCCAATTCATCACAGATCGATCGCAAGTCAACTAGTCAAAATACACAATCGCTTGTGAAACTCTTGATTTGGCGTTTGTATCCACAATTCAGACATAATACGAGTCATGATAGCTCCCAAATAGTTATTATGAAACAATTGAAACGGTAACATATAAAATTTGCCGAGAATTGACCAAAATATGCCCTCGAATTTACATGCTCTCACAGCCTTCTGCAAAGTCATTCCGTGAATCTGATTGGTTGAATCGAGTGGCTGCAAGGGGCTGTATACCATTTATAATGGAGTGTTTTTGCAGTTAGCGTAAATACATTTAAATGACCTCTTTGTAGTCATCTTACTGTTTACATCTTACATTCTTTTCATCTTACACGTTATATAGGTACGGCATTCTAACAATAATCAAAGCAATGGAAATTACACGTGAACATATTTTGTTACTGCACTAATTTAATTTGTAACAAAAACCTTTGTAACGACCCCTTCATCAAAAATTCAAAAATGGCTGCGAGTTACGCACACGAGAGCAAGTTTGTAAGAAGTATTTCACTTCATAATGTTTAGCAGATGACATTTTTTATTTTCACCGTGATGTACAAACTTTGCTACCACGTGACAATTCGTTTAATCGTTTACCGTTTACATGAAACGTTTATTCACTCATCACAAAACGATACCGTGTATACGTGTAACCGTCCGAGCCTTACTTTACATTACATTACATTACATTACATTACTTTACATTACATTACTTTACATTACATTACATTACTTACATTACTTTACTTTACTTTACTTTACATTACTTTACATAACATTACTTTACATTACATTACTTAACATTACATTACATTACATTACATTACTTTACATAACATTACTTTACATTACATTACTTTACACAACATTACTTTACATTACATTACTTTACATTACATTACATTACATTACATTACATTACATTACATTACATTTCATTTCATTACATTACATTACTTTACATTATACTTTAGTAATGAGTAATCATGGACTTATCACGTCATAGTAAAACACTTTTCTTAGAAAGTCGATTTGAGTCTCACTCTAAATATGGACGACGTAACTAGACAGCAGGTAAGTTTAAAGAGTTTAACAAGGTGAGAAGTTAGCAAAAGACTGACAGATAGTACTAATAATTTCCATTTACAGCAATTATATAACATGATCACTATGGTAAATAAACACAGGTGTATATTCTGAAACAAGAGGAGAAGAAGAGTTAAACTGCAGGTCAACACCGGCACAGGTACAGAGTTAGTCAGGAGCTGTCAACATTATGTTTAAACTTACCGGAGGAGAACAGCCCCCGAGGAATTGAGGGAATCCATGCGAAACCTTTCCATTGGAGGGAATCAATGACTTTATTGATCTGTATATGGGAGTGATCAGAGAGAACAATGTCTCCATCCATCAGCCCATTGACACCGACAACCCAGTCCTGTCTCGGTAATTCCACTTGAATAAAATAATCTCCTCAAATTGGGCACTTGGTACTCAAAGCTGATAACAAAATCATCTGAACTATAACAATCTGTATCTCATGTGTAAGATGGGATATTATAACAGTTGGTATACAAGTAAAAACTTTTCAAACAGAAATATCCAAGAAAACATCACATTTTGGTGTATATATCCACAAATATAATTTCTCTTCAATAAGGAAGGTTATTTCAAGTCAGACAGTTGAAGTCAGGTCACGGTTGATTGGTCGCTCTCACAGCGCACATACAATGTGAATCAACAGGCTAGCGGGTGAGTAAACACGTAAACACACACGGGTAGCTAGGCAGGAGACGGTCCTCTCTACAGTCCTAGATCTGTACAGGCAAATCCTGTATCAAGACTTCTTCTGCATTTCCCCGTTTTATCCTCAACAGAAATGATATCAGAGAACAACAAGAATAGGGTGCCTTCAAATTTAAGTCTTGATACTTTCCAATATTTTATTTATATTTCCTGTAAGTAGCTTATGTATATTATTTGGAGATGTTGGGCAACTTGTAGCCAGTCTAGACTCATTTCACACAGTTTAGTGTCGGTAATAGCCTGTCAAGAAGAGATCACAATACAATAAATTTAGTATCGGTTCTCAGCCTCTATCAACATCACCACTAACAGCTCTTGGAACAACGTACAGGAAGTATTTTTTAAAGAAATTGGAAATAAATCTACACAAGTGAAATGTATCCCTGTTCTCAGGAGATGAAAGTATACCTGAGATAAGCTACGGCATTTTTATCAGTTTAACTTGCACTTTCAAACTGTTTATAAGCCAGTGAATGAACACATTATGAAATCTATTTCTTAACTATTCATGTCAGTTCTTTCCATCATCAGAGAAACAAAGAGTATAAAGAGTTTCTGACAGTAGAGAATGGTAATTAGACTTTACCACCTTCCTTTGTAAAACATCGGTTCATCAGTCAAATTTATTAATTAAACATATACAACATACAACATATTAAGCAATAAATTAACCATATATATCTAAGAAATAAAATTTCCTCTATCCCAATTTGTTTTGTAATATAGCATAGTTTTGCACTGAACTATTATAGTTAAAACATGAGGATGTAGGTCTGAGCATTGTTTCATGTAATTCTAATGAGATTTTATCTATTTTTGAAAGGTACATTCCTGATCTTCAAAAAGTCAAATCTTATCAAGTTGTACTTCAGAATGGAAAAAAAACCTCTAAAACTTCTTCCAAAGAAGCAACTCATCCATACCTAGCTGAATCAACAGAGGAAGTATTCGTTATCCAAAAACACAAATATATGTGAATGAAATTTTTGGTTTTCTCTCATAATTTATATTTATGTTTTTTAAACTAGATGTAACTGATAGACTATGAACACAGTTAGAACTAAGACATATTTCAACATGAATCTTAAAATGATTATCCTATCGTTTGAACCCGCCATCTTGTTTTTTGGCATTGTGTGAAATGAAAAACACTAATTTCCATCTTTTTGATAAGAAGAGGAAGATTTTCTGGATAACAACTTCTTTAATGTGAAATATCCACAAAGTGACAAGGATTGGCACTAAAGAAAACTCCAAGCAGCAATTGACATTCGAAAGGAACAACGTACAATAAACTGTGATTTTCCTATCATGTGCTTGGACTCGCTCATGTAGAACATTTACCTCCTGTAAGAGGAAAAAAAAAGGAGCACCCACCCAAAACTTCTGAGGAGTCTCTACCAATCAACACCTATCAGAACCAATCACCATCCAACCACTTCACAAGCAACTGCCTAAACCATTTGCCTCGTCTTCCACACTCATTTACCATGGCTTCTGTATTTAACATCCAATCAACTGTAATTCTTGTATCCACTACTTCAATAAAGCCAACAGACAATTGGTTATTTAGCAAATCTTCCTGATGGAGTTTCCTCACCATTGTTTTCTTTGCTATATAAACGTATCCCATTTTGTTATTTCTGATCTTACACCCGATGAAAGAGTAAGCATTTATTATGAAACATCATGTATTATTACACTAAAGAACTTGATATCAAATAGATTTGTACTTCTATTAAAATCAATTGAAATGTTAAAAATGTTTAAGATCCTCCCTGACCTAGGCCGAAGGGGTTTATATATATATTAACATGTCAGTGACTTTTGAGTCATTAGAAAAATGTAATAGTACATTCAAGGACATAAATGGTAACTTTTAAGACTGTTAATTTCATTGCAGATTCTTAAGTTTTGATAGTCAGAATTCAATGCCATGCAAACCTCAAACCTTCACTGATAAGAGTCCTACAAAGAATTTCTTTTATTCAGTATGGCTACGTTATCAAGTTGTCTGTGAATACTCCATCGAACGAACAGATTAATTTCTCTATCTGATAGTGATCTGTCACAAACGTCGATATTCATTACCAAACTTTCCAGACAGATTTTATTATTAATCTCTTTTCCACTGGTTTGTCTGACCAACACTGAGTTACATGTAATCACCAACACAATCTGAGCTATCCTTTGATCGCACTGAGTTACTTTCTCATATATTGTGCAATGAGCAATATTATGGAAACATTTAATATCAAATGAAATTAACATATAAGGCACATAGAAAATTCCAAGAGAAAGATTTATCATCACAATTTAAATATTTATTATTACCCACGTGGTACTTCGTAAAGGGGTTTCATAACAAACTGTTATGACACATATGTGTCATAACACCTTCAAGTAATTTGATTGGCTAACGATGAACTTTGACACTGCCTGGACTACTTTATTCATTCATAAAACAAACGTGAATTCATTCATGAAATTACAAGTATTTTACGACAACACATATCATTACTCCCTCGTGAAATAATTTTGGTTTGTCTCTCTCCAAGGCTCGAGACAAAGCAAAATTATTTCACTCGGGACATAAACTTGATATGAAAGGGGAAGCTCGTTAGATATCCTATAATTATTGAACACATAACTAATATAACAAGCATCATTGATGAGTTTTATTCAAGAGTATAGATCGAACAGCAGTTCAAAAACACAGAGTGAAGAATTAATAGCAAGCCTCATGACTGGACCTTTATTTTCATTATCTTTTATGATTAAAAATGGGTACAAATAGATGTTAATGGCTGCTTTTAGTAAAACAAATACACAATTTTTTGGAAATTCTTGATCAATTTACATAAACTGTAATAATAAACAGTTTATTTAAATACATTGCATGTTCCATGAAATTAAAACATTTTCTTCAGAAGTGGCTTAGACTTCAAAAGAGCAAAGATGATATTGATATAGATATTGCTATTGAAGACAGTCAATAGGTTCACTTTCCTCTACACAACTGTGTATAGTATCATGTTCCCTCCATTACACAGTGGCTGGTTCACACAAAGGCATCATCACTGTGGAAGCCCGCAGTGCTTTATTACTCCATTGTACCACCTCCTCATGGTAAGGGAAGGTAAACCAAATAAACTATGAACAGGGAACCACAACAATACACACTGAATAACTCAACAGGGCCAACACTGCCATTCTTACTACAACTTACTTTCATCATTCCTTCTTATTGAATATGTGTTCATGAACAGAGTTAATGAAACATAAGTTTGCCATTGTTCCATAATTTAGAAGACATTTCTGAATTATATTTTGATATTCTATTCACTGGTATAAGTATAGGATCCTGTTGACAGATCGGACAGTAATACTAATACCCTGGCTATCGGCATGCAGCACTATTGACTATCTGAGAGACAGAGAGAGAGCTGTGGGTTCTCCTATAGAAGGGAACATGTAGAGATCACCCATCTGTGGCCCCCCTACTATACTTACTTTACTTACTTATGTAGGTGAACAATGTCAATCTATCCCATCTACTCAACAAACGTCATATGTCAATACTTCCTGGAGGCTGAAATGTTCTTCTTCTGTACAACAATATATCAATCATTGATTTTTTGTTCGACTTGTTTTTCTATTTCATGCATTTATTTAGTATTCTGAGAACTGAACCAAGAATGAAATAAATAGATAAATGTTACGAATTGTAAAACACAAAGAGAATTTCAAATATAGTCAAGCCTTTCAAAATATATCCTAACCTGGACATTTATTTTAAAATAATTTTGGAGAAAGAAAATGGGACAACAAGTTTTATCCATAAAAGCTATGACATTTATAATATTAATTATATATGAAGTGCTTTTATTTTGTTTGCCCGACGTTGCAAATAGAAATTGCATGTACTTTTAAGTTCAAAGATCAAACTGTAAATTAATTGCATTTGCTTTATCTTCAAACTGATTAACATTGGCAAATACATAATACAAATTTCAAGTTTCTAAACTTAAATACACAAACTTTTACAGTTTTACAGTGAATCCATTAGAGAAAACTTGTTAACTATTCTCACCCTCTCTTCCCCACATTGGGAGGCTTCACCGGGGCAGGTTTAGCTGGTGCTTTCAGTGGTGTCATTCTGAAACCTGCTTCACCTCCGATATCTTAGCATGCTTACACTTTCTGTCCCATCATTCATCATGAACTAGCCCATCATTTACCACGATCTATCCCATCATGCATATTGAAGCTCTTTCCTCCAGATGCCTGTTTTTACTCCAATTTCTCACAGGTTATTCTTGCTTGATTTCAAAACAGCATCCCTAACACAAGTTGTACCGAAGAGCCTTTCATGAAAGGAATGACTTGTGCACTGGTTGTTCAAATCTATTTCATCTATACATGTTGGGGGCATGGGTACACTGACCATTACAACTTGAACCAGTACACTGGTGAAAACAGCTGACCATTCAAATACCATTGATTAAAATAGGAAAGGAATTTTCTTTCATAATGACAACAATCCAGGAGGGTTTTCTCACACTTTCTATGCTAATATTTGTGATCCAGAAGAACTTAGTGACCATTATGTTTGATGCATTTGATTTCAATGTTGATATTTATAAAGTTTACCGAGGATACACACTGAGTACACAGAAAGGTCAAGTGTAGTAACTAAAGAGCAGAGTCTCTAAAATAAGGAACTCGTCTGAGTATGGTTAGAATCATTAGTACATGAAGAAAATTGACCGAAATTCAAAAGAGACCAAAGTACTTTGAGATGACCCCTTAACCCCAGGTAGGTATTGATTACCTATGTTGAACCTGAAGAACAGGTAAACTATTTACAGTGATCAATCACCCTATAAGAGTATGCATTAATAAAGGTGTCACATGATATCTATAATCAACATCTATCCAACATTCTCTGCGGGTTGTTTTCTCCTAGTCCTGATGCTATCTTTTTTCATATAAAATCATGATTCATATCCAATACAAAATTCAGTTTTATAGGTTTTGAAAAGCAAATGAATGCAAATAAACTTTGGCATTTCAGTATTAAAAATTGTCAATGAATACAAAATTCAAAACCTATTATTTAGTTACTTTTTTTCCTTTCTTATTTCTATTCAGTAAAGTTCACCAATGTGACTTTTCCAATTCTTAAAATTTCTATTAATTATTTAAAAGTGAATAAATCTTTGTCTAAATTACAAGATCTGTAGTTAGTGTAAAGCTAGAAAAGATTAAAAGAAAGCCTTGTTTTAGCTGCACGAGAATAAAGGATCTACTTATCAATAATTTGACTGGGGTAAGAACATTCAGGATACCAGCAAAGCAAAATAAATCAAAGTTCAATTAAGAAAAATAATTTGTTACATACAAACTTGTAATTTCTTCCAAAAGAAGATTTCAAGAGAAGTTCATGCTTGTTTCTTGCAGTGACAGAATGAGGTTTTGTCCCCAAGCTCAGCTGGTGTCTGTGTGTATCTACGTACATTGAATCTTTGCATTCGGATCAGTCCATCTGAATATTTACATCTGCAGTCCTACAGCAAGTGTGGAATTGCCTTTAAATCTCAAATGAATAATTAAAACCCAGTGGAACTAATATCCTGTCTTTGTCTCCTGTACTTGTCAGTCAGTATATAACGTAAGGCCAGACAAAATAAATAACTTGCTTACAGGATTGTTTGGGCAAAATGTCTGAAAGCAGGAGGAAAAAAAAGAAGATAAAAAAGAAATCAAGTAGATGAAATTGTTAAAAAAAAACAGGGACAGAATTTATTCAGACAAGTGTTTGCCACTAACATGACAATGTCCCCCGCTGTTAACATTGAGTTTAGTAAGACACATCATTTGGTCAAGTGTCATAGTTACCTTGAAAATAAGGTCAAGGTCACTAAAATCTACTGGTGTCTGTGTCATCCCCCAATGTAGACTGACACCAAATTTGAAGACATAGGGCCCATCTGGTCATGATATATCGCATTAACAAGAGTTCGAAAAGTGGTCAAGTTGTCGTGGTTACCTTGAAAATAAGGTCAAGGTCACCAAAATCGATTGGTGCCTGCATCTTCACACAATGTAGGCCGACACCAAATTTTAAGACTTTGGATGCAACCTTTCATGAGATATCGCATTAACAAGAAATGTGACAGACGGATGCCGCTGAAAACATAAACCCTCGTTCCGCCTGGGGACAAAAATCATAATTTCCCTCTTTATGTTTTAAGTTCAGCGGGAAAAATTTTGTGTCATTTTTATTTGGGAGGATTTCTGAATAGTAGCATTTCCCTCCCCCTCTCCCCAAACTCAAGGTAGGGGAATCTGTAAAAACAAGTAAATAATATGTCTTCGTCTAATGAATAAATCAAATCTCATTTGCATTTACGTGAGATGTGCTGTTCACTAAGCTTTCATAAGTTTAACATTTACATCACAATCATTAGTATCAATGCAAGGAGAAAGTCTGGAAAGCCATTGAGACCATGCCCTACAGTGGAACCTACAAGTGCTGTACAGAACTAGCAGAGCACAAGTAGTACTGAAAACAGCTTTCATTTAAAGGTGACCAGTAGATTTATGATTGGGAGAGAAGCTGTAACTTTGACATGTTTTTTACAAAGATGAATAGTCAAATACTCTTACTGACTTTTTCTTCGATAAACGTTCTTTCAAATCTTGTATTTTTATAAGATCTAACTGGTATGTAAATGCATATAAAACTTTTGGTAAAACTTTATGTGACCATGCATAAAAGCAAGATGGAAAGAAGTTTATCCATTAAGGATCAAGGATCAAAATCTACTTTATTACATACTTCCCTATAAATATATATACTTTCTTTGCTATTATTGAGTTGTTTTATTTTTAATGGTTAACAAAACATTTCTATAGTACTTAGTAAAATGAAAAGTGTTGAATAAACTTAACATTTTAAGTCCTCCCCTACTGTTATTCCTGGTCTTGCTTGTGATTGGGACAACTCCCATACTTTTTTCACAAGCAAATGCTTGTAATTCAATAATTAATTTGACAACTGAAAAGTATTCTTCAAATATATACACAAGATGATTCAAGTTTGACTGTATGATACTCACTCATGTGACCATACTGGTTGAGGTATGTCTGTAGCAAATGGGTAATTTAAATGTCCAGATTTCCGCGCCATATATTGTTGACTGAGAAAACAGAAAAATAGGTATCCTTCATAATTCTAGTCATAAATCAGCTATATATCCTGGAACTGAAGCAGATTTGTCCTGGGACAACATTGCCACTCTTTAACATCGAGCCCGTAGCACTTCCACACGTTGAGGCCTGTCTCCAGTGGGCCGGCGAGCCTCCTAGTGTCAACTGTTGTCATAACCAATCATCTCTTCTTATGGCCAATTACCATGATAAGGCAGCAGGACAGTAGCTTCTTCTGGAGCACCTACCTACCACGACGACGACGCAACGTAGATATAAACACTGGGCAGGTGCAAGGAACACGGTGATAGTCTCGCGGGCTAACACAAATCAATATGACGGAAACTTCTCCCTCCACGTACAGGACGTTCAGAGTTGACACGGTTCTATTGATCTGTCCTCCAGCATCTGGGAACACAACTCCACAGAAACATGTCCTCAGCATTGACGAGACCTGCGCTCGGGAGTGAAGCACAAGATGATAAGAACCGCTTCTCTCTGATGAAGCAACATCTTGATGGAAACTTGTCAAGTATGGAAATAATGACACAGGAGTCAAGTGTGATGAGAGTTTAGCTGTTCCCTCTCACTGTACCACACAGATCATTGTGAAAGGACTTGACTGAATATGGCCTGCTTGCTGTAAAAAACCAAGGACTTGAACGTGATGATATTTGGAAAATCCTTCAGTTTGTAAGTGAAGTAGTTGAAACTCTTCTTTGGTACAATGAGATTTCAATTGCCTTCATATTCTCTCTCCATGAACATTACACAAACAGAGAACTGATAAACTTTGAAGTGAAACATCAAAGAAGATCTTAAAAGCATCCTTTTTATTTGAGTGTAGAAAATATTTGACAATCTATGAGTTTGGATGGGTCTGAATCCTCTTGAAGAGAACCAGAATATCCTGCATGAAACTGATCACGTAATCATCAAGACACTTGACAGACACACGGCTACAAGTTGGGATGTTGCTCATACAATCTTGAATGTTGCCAGAATATCTCTCCTACATGTTACAACACAGCTATATCATCAAGAAAGAAATATTTTACACTTTTGGTTTGAAAGGAAAAGTTGGTAGAGTATTGTTTGAATAAATGAGAATATTTCAAGTGTCTTTCTCTCTGACAAGACATACAACTTCTATCTTTTTCCAATGAAAACCAGTGGTTCTGATGATTTTGGCAGCAATTCTTAAGCAAAAATGGCTTAAATATAGTCATGGTAAGAGTAAATGAGGTTCAACGGAACAATGCAATCAGTCATTGAGGCTTGTCTGTACCAGATAGAAGTTTCAAGGATATCTAATGTGTTCCAGAGGACTTGAGGAAGGCCTTGATATCGGTACCAGCAGCATGAAACAACCCAGGTCCCTTGATTGACCTTGGTAAAGAAAACCCCGGAAGAATATGAGAAGATCCCAAGACAACTCACCAATGCTTTGATCCAGTCTATCGAAAGATGATGTCAGGGAACCACCGTCGTTTACAAAGGTCACAAAACATATTGACTACTCTGTGACCATGACCTTTAAAGTCAATTGCTAGGTCAAACCTCTATTTCCAATGGACAACACAAATTCAACAATGCTCCCTTATCTCTGCCCTCCATCCTCCAAACCTCTGTGTATATAACCATTTTCAGCTGTGTGTTTCTTTGAATAGTATACATGGTATTCGATGAGAAATGTTCTTATTCTCCTACATATCTACGGTAGGTTTATGAAACTGCACCAAACCTTGGTAAATAAATACAATAAATCACTAGTATATTTTCAAGCTACTGCTTTTATTTTTCACAAAATAGGTATAAAGAAACAATTGTTTTCCTTAAAATGGGAGTTGCTCCATGAACAGATCTTAGTCAGAAGGTCAATCTAAGCCTCGTCTATCACTGACTAAGATTGATCTTAGGGTTAAGATCAGTTAGTGTAACGGTACCCAGATCAATGAACATGAGGGAAATGAAGGAAACACAAGGCTGGTCGTGTTAGAGAACAATGAGACATTATCAAATATTCATCATCCATGAAGACCATTAATCCATTACTAATTCTGGTCCTGTGACAAAAACAAGAAGCCAATAATGATCTTGTAAGTTTTATTCTACCATGACATTGCTGGATACTCGATTCTGATTGGTTCTCCAGAAAAATCAAACGTGATCAATTCTGGATTGAACCTCTTCTGATTTTAGCGCCGCTTCACCGCGTAGGGACGCATCTACCTTGTGACGTCACAATCTATCAGAACAAACGGCCAATTCTAAAGTGTGCTCTACTTGTGGAAATCAAAATAACTGATACTACCGGTAATCAAATTAATCTTTCCCGTAGTGTGTTTTAGAGCTACATTAAATGATAGATTAGCAAGACAAACATCATCAGTAACAAGATCTTCAAACAGCGAAACTTATGCAGTTGAGAAAGCGAGCAAACGCAATGACCCAATGGTCAGCCGGATCTGAAAACCAAGCGTAACGTTTTGATGCAAAATAAGAAATTATACATATGTCATATCATCTGCACACCTACGTGTATAACTAGAATGTGCATTCCTCAAGCTCGTCATTCACAGCGACTGGCAAACAATAGCCATTTTGAATGTCACGTGATATGTATATGACGGTTATTCCAAAAATGCAAAATTCAGGAAATACGAATCTTGATTTTGTGAACGCGAATGTTAGGATAACAAAATTAAAACTCCCGTTATAAATGACACATATATTATATTTTTTAAATGGTTAAAGAGAACTTGTGGGGGAAAACTTTGTGTATAACAACAACATTTTTTGTATGAAATCGCTGCTGTTGTCACTAAGGCTGTGCAATATTATTGCAATACCAATATATTGCAATACAGAGATGTGCAATACACGTATTGCAATATGATTTTCATATCACAATATATTGCACCAACAAATATGAAGTCAAATTTAGTCATTTATCTTATAAAAGGCACATTTACTGGCTTAACTTGTATTAAGAATTATTTTGAAGTGCTAGAATGTGTGTTAGTCTGTATTACAAATGATCTTTTTAAAGATCTTTAAGTCATTTTATCAAATGTGTCATATTCAAACTGCAAAAAGAAGTATAAAAGTTGAATGTAGAGTTCATTTAGCATGTTGCAATATCATTGGCAATAATTAAAATGGTTTCTAGAGAATTATCTCATTGTCAGAGGATCATGCAATATATTGTGGTACGTATTGCAATACATTACAGTTCAGCAATACGTATTGCAATACAAAACTTAAGGCAATACACAGCCCTAGTTGTCACAAAGGATTTTTCAAACGTAATTCGGTGCTCACGCCATGCCGTTGTACGCACTGTCAGCATCCGACAAAAAGAGTCCAATGGTAAAACGGTCATGGTAGAATGGAGATAAACCTACTTTGTTTGAAAATCAGAGACATGTTATACTGGATTAATAGCGAGTAAATTTTAAATTGAAACCTCACGCTACGCGTTCGGTTTCAAAAGTTTAAAGAAAACCCTGCCCAGGTTTCTTGATATCTCCTAGTGCTGGTTCATAAGAAGAAGTCGTTTGAAGCTTTTAGGGTGAACCCCCTGCAAAGTTCATATTTCATAATTTATCTCAACCAAATTTACAAACTTGTATCTCCATCCTATAAAGATAATTATGACAAAATTTCATATTCCTATATCAAACGTTTTCGGAGAAGAAGTCGTTTAAAGGTTTTACTTTTAACGTCTCTGGGGACCATATTTGTGGGCGTTGGAATTTGTGATGAACAAACTTTGACCCCCTGGGTGATGGGTACCCACCCACCAAATTACAGCTTTGGGGGTGTAGCGGTTCTGGAGGAGAAGTCGAAAGAGTGAAAAGTTTATGGACGGCGGACGGCGGACGACAAGCCCATCTGGCCTTTACAGGCCTGATGAGCTAATAAAAATAGAGAAATGGGCTCTGTAGCTCAACAGAGTTTCATTGATTTATTATCTAGGGTTGAACATCTAAGTTATCTCAAGTAATACATTGTTAACAATGGGTCACGGGGTCACAAAATCTACAATTTAGTATCCCCATTAAGCCAAGGAGTCTGCACACAATTTGTCAGCTCTCTAGACCTTTTGGAACTGGAGAAGAAGATGAAAATAGGTTTTTGGGGTTGTGACCCCTGTGACCCCATTTGAGGTCAAGGGGTCACAAAATCTACAATTTAGAATCCCCATTAGCCAAGGAGTCTGCACACAACATTTCAGCTCCCTAGATCAAGTGGTTCTGAAGAAGAAGATGAAAATGCGAAAAGTTTACAGACGGACGGATGGACGCTGGACACCATGCCATGCCATAAGCCCATCGGGCCTTTCAGGCCAGATGAGCTAAAAAAGGGAAAAGAAGAGCCTACAATCTCATATAAAATTCGCAAATGTCAAAAAAATAATAAAGACACGGCAAAAGCCACGATAAAGGTCATGTTTACACTTCATTAATTTTAAAACAATCAGTGATTTTCACAACTTCTTGCACAAATTATCACTGCTAAACTACTGAATGCATTTTCATAATTTTTATATCACAATAAACCGAAAAGAATAATCTTTTATAAAATGTGCAGAAATAAAGATACAATTTTTACCTTTCTGAGAGGCATGTAAAACCAAACGACACAAAAACTAATCAACATATTTTCATCAGTTATGGTTCCAGGTTAGCATTTATTGGAAAGGTCAAACAACATAACCATATTTGGGTTGATATGTGCTTATTTATCAACTGGTTGGAGATTATGATTTCTTGAAAAAGTGTGATGAACGACCGTTTGCAATGCCGCATACATGTTGTAAGTAAATACGATTTTATAAGTGGAAATAAAGACAAACTTTACATGGCTATAGAATTATAACCAAAGGTCGCATTCTAATAATTTTTACATCATCTTGTCTTCAATTCTGTATATACATTGAATTTTTTCGTTTCGTATTTATGATGATATGAGGCCCGAATTAAAGACAATCTTTCGAAAGTAATAGAATAAAAACGAAAAATCATAGAAAGTTCATTCAAAGATGCGGTATGAATTAGCCATTTGTGTACGGGTGCCGCGGCTTGAATTTGTATTGAACGCCCGTATATAGTCCATTTAGGCGATGCAGATGCGATATATTTCGTAAAAATGGTACCGAAATCGCCGCCTGGAATATTCCGCCAGCAGAGCTAATTAGTGCCTAAACCAAAATACTGCTGCGAGCTGGAGGGTCTGTAAATTCTGCCACAGGAGCTAAAATTAATAAAATAGAAATACGCAACGTGAGGGTTAACTCCCATTCTTTAACATTACACTAAGGTTACCTTAGTGACTTACGATCACCTTAGTGCTTTGTGAAAGGAGGCCCAGGTCTACAGAAAGTGCTAAATACATAAAATTTTCATTTTTGGAAGGCAAAATTGAAACAAAGGCAGCTGTAGAATATTTTATTCAATGATTTGGAACAAACCTAAACAGAATACTCTGCTGCTTGATAAGCTGTCTTGATCAGCTAGCTGCCAATCAGTGAGTTATGGTATGGTAAACATTTCAGGGTATTATTAGCTCAATGGGTTGACGAATGAGCTATTGTCTCCATTTTGATCAACACACACAGCCTTCATGATTAAAAACAACATTATGTATGTACTTTCTCTGATTAAACTGGAGATGTTCTGTTTACGTACTTTTTGTGTACACTGTCAGAGACTGACTGCTATAGGCAGTAACGAAAGATTTGATTTGATTTACAATCGATTGGTGTGTCAAACTGTCACATCACATATGATAATTTAGTTGTGTCAATAATGATTGGAAATATTGTTACCATGGCAACAACAAAAACACTTCCTCAGAAGAACAAACAGTTGTTCGTTGTTATAAACAATTGCAAAGCAAACAATGTAAGGCACAACCTGTGAACTGTCCACACAACAAACAATGTAAAACACAATCAATTTCAACATGTGAACTGTCCACACAATCAAACAATGTAAAACACAATCAATTTCAATGTGTGAACTGTTCACACAATCAAACAATGTAAAACACAATCAATTTCAATGTGTGAACTGTCCACACAACAAACAATGTAAAACACAATCAATTTCAACATGTGAACTGTCCACACAACAAACAATGTAAAACACAATCAATTTCAATGTGTGAACTGTCCACACAACAAACAATGTAAAACACAAGCAAAATTTCAACGTGTGAACTGTCAACACAACAAACAATGTAAAACACAATCAATTTCAACGTGTGAACTGTCCACACAATCAAACAATGAACACATCGTACCTCTGCATGTTTCAGACACATGGGTACACTGATCTGAACATGGAGAAAGAGAATAAAGAAATCCATCAGTTCAAACAGAAACAATACTTGCTTCCTGTTTTCCTGCATAAAATGTTGTACAGTATTGTCCTCTTTTGCATAACTTCTTTGATTGGCATTCTAGAAGTTGAGGTGATGAAGAATAGAAACAAATTTATGCATACACAAGCTTTCAAAGAATAAAGAAGTTGCATATTCATAAAATTGTTTCTTTTCCTCTTTTGCACAGTACTATAGTATATCCCCCATGAAAGTAAAGTAACACAGCGAAACACAGACCTACTTGCTTCAACTCATTATTGCAAGGCTGCACTTTCACTTTCTTCAAGCTTTGACATTTCTCAGGACTTGGCAATTAAAACCCAAGTATATATGTATTGAACAGTTTTTTATTAATACTACAGATATATGAACAAAGGAGATGGAAAACTTTTATGGTGATATTGACTTACATTTGGATTCTTAAGATTCTTTCAAATCATAATATTTCATCTTACAGTACCATATTATTTCTGTGACAGCAAAACGACTACCAAATAACTAACCCTAACCCAACCATAACCACAAAACGATAGGTTTTAGAGACAAAAGTAAAAAACTTGTCATGAAGTATAATTGATTGATTATATTATTGTTTCCCAATTTAATCAGACACGGTCATGAGCACACTGGTGACACAGATAGACATTGATGGGAGGCAGATGATCTTCGTGAAAAAATTTACCAATATCAATAAATACCCACATGGTCTTGAAAACATATAAGACATGAAGAACAAAAGTAATTTTTTATCATTTATTGAAATAAGGCTTGGTGTTATGAATAATTAAACTGTACACCTGTGTGTATCAGTCTACACATTACAGTAATTAACCAAGCAACAGGACTCCAGGGGATACGACACATAGATCTCGCGTATTCTCTACCTACAGGTGCCCAGGATCAAACTACTCGAACCTATTGTACTGAAAGCTTCTTATTGAGGTTGTGAATCCACATCATTATCTACTTTCACTAGAAGCACTAGAAGAATGCTTTTGCTTGTACTTTTTAATATCAATATCCCAGCAGGTGTTATTTATCTCTTGATTGTAATAGATCACCTGGCGAATACATTCACCTGACAATCTTACATACCATCGTTGATTGAACACTCAAACTCGTTTCTTCGACCAATTATTCTTGGGGTGATTTTCAGATGGTAGTTGTTTTCTAATTTGTATCATCTCTTGTAACATTAACTTCTTTCAGACAAAATAAGTTGGGCCAGGGTTTTGAAAATCTTTAGATTGATATTTTATCAGTATGTCCTTGAATAAATCATAATTATTCATTATTAATTAATTATAACTTCAAAGTTTTCCATATCCCTAACTGAGTATATATCAACACAACGAAAGGCAAAGTGTAATTTCACTGTCAGTAGTTATTACCTATAGACATATATATATATATATATATTATACTTACTTCTCTTTGGTCTGCATCATCTTTACCATTGGGTCACCGTGTCTCTGCTTTCAAGATGGCCGACACTTTCATCATTTCCAAAATCTGCTCAAGTAAAAGAAGAACAGTACCATCAATTTAACACTACCGTCATTTTCAAACACACACTTATCTAACGATTATTGACAGGACTCTCCAACTGGTTGGAACTGACACAGGTTGAGTATGACCCTGTATACAACAGTGCCAGACACACAGAGAGTTTATTATTTGCTTTAAAGCGTTTATTGATAACAACAGTTTCTGCATAGTGACACGGTATAATTACCAGGTTGACATAACATGATGAGGAAGACGAGAGAAGACATCGACCCAGGCGTGGTCTGAACAAGGATCAATAAATATCAGGAATGTTGAATGGAACCGGAAACAACAGTGATGTTGCTACTACTACGTCACCAACATCGTCAATACAAAGAAACTATAGACCGTTTGCGTCGGAGCGGTCTGTACTAATTGTCCTGCTTGGTTGCCATAATAAACTTAAGCCGTAACTATTTCCTTTATCAGAAAAATGTGCATCTTTATGTGGTGAAGTGCGATCTCAGCAAACAGAAAGACGATTTTTTAAATACAAAAATGTATTGTTTAACAGCTTCAATTTCACAATGAGATGATAAAACTTAGGTATCTGATCATCATGTTGTGAAGATGTAGTGACAGATATTTCCAGCAAAATGTCTATGTTTTTATGGAGGGAGCAAGTGGAGGGAAAGAGGGAGGGAACCAAGATGGTAACCCGAAATACTCTGAAAATAATTTCTTTTCTTTCTTTCTCTTGATAGAAATTTCAAAGATCTTTGATATTTTCAGTTACACCAAAAAACATCTCTCCTGTTCATTCTACTAACACTCAGACTCAATCACATGTCTTCAACATAAAGATTCATGACAACACTTTCACTTTCAACATTAACATTGACCGATTATAATTATTGGAAAATAACTAATACTCATCAAAGTAATTAGTAATCAATCATTTTCTGTATATTTGTAACAAAAGTTGAAATTAAAAAATAAGAAGGGTCTGCTTTATTTTCGGTTACACGTTTTTGTTTGAAGAAATAATGGTTTTATTTCAAGGATTGAGCATTTTCAGCAGTATAATGAGGGGTAGACGCTAGCTAGAAATCTTTACTGGCCTGTAGTGCTCTTCGGGCTAGTGACATATCTTAATCTGAAGTGCTTCAAACAAATTTCACTAGCCCTTCTGAATTTTCACTGGCCTCGGGCCAGCTGACTAGTGCGAATGTCGATCCCCCCGAGTGGAAAAAAAAATATTTTTGGGAACCCCCCCTTTCAAAAATCCTGGATCCGCCCTTGCCCCTATACCCAAGAAGAAGTGAATTACAGTCAACCCCTTATACAAGAAGAGGTGGATTACAGTCAACCCCTATACCCAAGAAGAAGTGAATTGCAGTCAATCACTTATACAAGAAGAGGTGGATTACAGTCAACCCCTTATACAAGAAGAGGTGGATTACAGTCAACCCCAATACCCAAGAAGAAGTGGATTACAGTCAACCCCTATACCCAGAAGAAGTGGATTACAGTCAACCCCTATACCCAAGAAGAGGTGGATTACAGCCAACCACTAGACCCAAGAAGAAGTGAATTTCAGTCAATCCCTTATACAAGAAGAAGTGGATTACAGTCAACCCCAATACCCAAGAAGAAGATGATTACAGTAAATCCCTTATACCCAAGAGGTGGATTACAGTCAACTCCTATACCCAAGAAGAAGTGAATTACAGTCAACCCCTTATACAAGAAGAAGTGGATTACAGCCACTCACTATACCCAGGAAGCAGTAGATTATGTAACCACCCCTATTATACACCCAAGAAGAAGTGGATTACAGGCAACCCCTATACCCAGGAAGAAGTGGATTACAGCCACTCACTATACCCAGGAAGCAGTAGATTATGTAACCACCCCTATTATACACCCAAGAAGAAGTGGATTACAGGCAACCCCTTTACCCAGGAAGAAGTGAATTACAGCCACTCACTATACCCAGGAAGCAGTAGATTATGTAACCACCCCTATTATACACCCAAGAAGAAGTGGATTACAGGCAACCCCTATACCCAGGAAGAAGTGAATTACAGCCACTTACTATACCCAGGAAGCTGCTCAAGCAGTAGATTACATAACCACCCCATATACCCAGGAAGAAATGGATTACAGCTTCTCCCCGTTGTGGGCTGAAAAATGCAACCGAGGTGGTTTTGCCACATTGACATGTCAATGACTTTTGACCCTTTGACATACATACAACAAAAGTGTGAGACGAAGTTCTTTGATTCATGAAAAAGTTATGAATCAGAAATCAATGAGCCTAAACATGACATAATTATTATCTCTATGAAATGATAAGTTTTAGTGAACGTGTTTGACGTCTTTATAAAAATGTTTAAATCAAACAAATGGATATTCAAAATGATTTAGTTTCACAAAAATTTATCAAAAACAAAATAATGTGGTTGTAATTATTATTTCATCAGTTTGTAGAGTAACTGTTCTTGACCTGAATAACTTGCAACAGTAACCCTGCCCCAAATCATTCATGTTCGTTATTATAAAGATTTCCTTTTAAATTTGATAGAAATTATACTCATTTTCAAACAAAATAATCACTAGACATTTCATTTCGAATTCATTGCAACATCACACAATATTTTGGTCTGATATAAATTGCTGGTAAATGAATACACATGTTATAACATCCATGAAAAAATGGAGCCATGGGCTCTGTAGCGCATCAGGACTTTATTGATTACTATCTAAGGTTGAATATCTAAGTTATTTTAAGTAATACATTATTTTGAAGCAAAAGATAGGATCTTAGATCATGATCCCTGTGACCTAAATAGGGGCCACAGGGTCACCAAATCTACAATTTAGAATCCCCATTGGCCAAGGAGTCTGTACACAACTTTCCGCTCTCTAGACCTTTTGGAACTGGAGAAGAAGATGAAAATAGGTTTTTAAGGTTGTGACCCCATTGCCCCTATTTGGCGTCAGGGGTCACGAAATCTACAATTAAGAATCTCCATTGTCCAAAGAGTCTGTACACAAAATTTCAGCTCCCTAAATCAAGTGGTTCTGGAGAAGAAGTCGAAAATGTGAAAAGTTTACAGACAGACTGACGGATGGACGAACGGACGGACGCCGGACACCATGTCATGCCATAAGCTTGTCGGTCCTTTCAGGCCAGATGAGCTAAAAATACTTAACTCCTCTTCAATTTATTCCTTTGCGGTATGTCACAATATTCAGTTCATAGGCTGTTCAATAGTTCTCATTTCACATTGATTACATCAAACATATCCATAATGTAGATCTATATTAATCTTAAGTCAACATATATTTCACATTACTATTGAATAAGATTAAATGCCAAGTTACTTTCTTTTCTCAATTCCTGCATTTCTCAAAGCACATGTCAGGACTAGAAAAGATGAGATGTCTCTCCCTCAGGTCTTTTATTAGGGATTACTTCTCAAAACTTGAAGAAGTGCACATAAAATCTCAATAGTTGAAAACTCTTACAACAGGGTTTTTAGGCTGTGACCCATATTTGGGTTACCAAATTTACAATTTAGAATCCCCTTCAGCTGCAAGTGGTACACAAGTGGGGAAACCTCTGGGTTATATACATGAATTGTTTTTACAAGAGATTGGAGATGAGTTGTTTATACAATAAATAGAGTTGATGGACAAAGGTTGAATAGCTAATTGAGTGGTAGTTCAGATAATCTAAACGTCGGTTTATGTGCGATGACTGCGCACCCAACGTAGGAAGACGTCTAGCATGCTGGACTAATTGAGTGGAAGCCACTTATGTGATATGATGTACAGAGACTGCATGAAGTATTAGGGAGGTGATTGGAAGCCAGGTGAATGTTTATACACTTGCTTGACAACGACATTAGAACCCATGTCGAAACGTCGCTTTCAAAGAATAAAGAAGTTGTAATAAATAAAATCGTCTCTATTCTTCATAAGATCGACTTCTAGAATGCCAATCAAACAAATTACAGTAATTAATAATTTATTATGGCAATAATTTACAAGTTAGTACTGGTAAACAAAATTTCAGAAAAATATTCTAATTTTGAAATATGTTAATTAATAAGGAGAGAAAAGAAGAAAAATAAAGGATACCCATGTAATGTAATTCTTCCAATTTTACGCTCTCTGTTAAAAAAAAAACGGAAACAATCCAGCAGGCTAAAGGTTAATTAATCTGCATAATGGCATGATGGAATAGTGAATTAAGCTCCCTTGGGAAACAGATCAGCGTGATCATGTAAAACAAGTGCTAATCAACAAGTCAGTTTTCAATAATTAATTTAAAAAGCAAAACTGAACAGTCACGACTTATCTCGAGCAAGACATCACATTCACGTTTTATATTTGTTGTTTTGCATGACTGAACACGCTCCGTCAACGGCACTGTCACGAACTTGAAATAATTTGCAAATCTGTCGGTAAATAAACAGAAGTTGACAATATTGTCTGCTCTTGATTCTACAGTCAACCTGCACTGAGAATATGTCACAATTATAATTGATAAACACACACTCATTTTCAATTATTTCGCATGAAATGATTACCTTAGTCAAGCAAATTAGCCATCATCGGCCATATTGTTTATATGTCGCGAATGGATGCAAATTTTGTTTTGTTTTGATTGGGTACAAAGTTAGGTCAAAGGTGAGAAGTTGTATTCAAGGTGAAGGTCATTTCAAAGCACATGTTCCAAAATGGCGTCTGACAACGTAGAGGATGTAAACATGGACGGGGAAGATTCATCTAGCGAAGATGAAGGCATCGATGTGGAGCCAGATGAAGCAGAGGAGACAGGACCAAAGGTCTATTTACCTGGAAAGACGATCGCTGACGATGAAGAATTAGTTTGTGATGAATCCGCTTATATTATGTATCATCAAGCCCAAACTGGTGTGTAAATTCAGTCATATTTAAATTAGTGTTTAGATTTTGTAATTTGTTCATTCGACAGCAAATGTTTGTCAGTTATGTGCTGGGGATCATATCACATTCCCATTGTCTTATTTCCGTGTAATTGTCGACATGTAAATGCTAAATGGATATACTTTTTCTCTCTGCCATCAATTTACCATTACACTATAGGCCTATTTGTTAATTATAAATCAGCACTGGATTATGTTCTTTGTTTGTTTTATTTTTGGAAATCTAAGGGATTTTAAAAAATTGTTTTGGAGGCATGTTGTGATAATCCCGAGAAGATTAAGTCCTCTTTTTTTAAATACAAGAACTTTGACCCCTCAATCTAGTTAAAACTAGCTGCAATGTTATACGTCCCCTATTACTGACGGACTTAGGGGACATATAATATTACAGCTAGTTTTAACTAGATTGTTGACCCTCAAAGCTACTTTTGCCTTTGATTTGTAAATAATTTTATATATACTGGTACAGCACATCAAAGTATTCAGGATCACTAACGACAGAGCGATTACATGCACCTACGCAAGGACACTTTAAGAAAATCTAAGGACAATTTCTGTTTCTATCATCTAACTCACGTCAAAATAAGAGATCTAGGTGATCATGATTTTATAGTGAAAACTGACAAATAAAATGCTCCGCTGTTACACCAGTTCCCATTCATTTCAGGGTATTCCGGATCACTTGACAAAATGAGGTTGCGTCTAGCTATTATGCCTGTTATATAATAGAAACACTAGTTTAATTGCACACATGCATGAGAAATATTATTTATGATGTATCAATTACGAATAACAATTAAGCATTGCAATTCATCAAGAAGAAAGTCACAGCTTTAAAATAAGACATTGGGTGAAGAAATCCATCCAGGTTTGCACTCCCTAGGGGATAGACGTCTGAGTGATCCGGAATACCCTTGATCTGGAATACCCTTTGGCCTTAGACAGTAGTTGAAATGCAAACCTTTGAAAATATCCATAATCTTCCTTAGCTAGATAAAAGCATAATCTCTGTGTTTCCTTCAAGACTGCTAGTATTTTTAATGAACTGGTTTAAATGTAAAATGTAAAAGAGTGTATGATCATATACTTTAAGTGGGTTTGGGCTACTACTTAGTTTCACAACGTTATTAGTTGAACGTACAGTGTGACTGTTCCTGCTAGTATTGATATTTGCCAGTCCCAGAGACCGACAAAAAAAAAAAGGGCACTGGAATTTTTAAAATTATCTCTCTTATCAATTATAACAAACAGAGAATTGGGGGAAGATAGGAGACTTTTATTACTGCTTTATTGCAGTCACTGTCAATACAAAATGCAATATTCACTAATATGGCACTTTATTTTAACTGGCGCAACACAAGTGAAGCACAATAAATTCCAAATATCAATAGTCTCCTATAACACTCCAAACCCCCAATTCAAAAAAAAATATAAAAAAAATAATAATTTGAAAATTGAATAATAAATTAACATTAGTCTAATTATGAAACCCGACATAAAATTGATATACTGCAGGAATTATGCCAGTGCTGAAAATACTACAATGAGGAAAGAATAATTAAAATACATGAACGAAGTGCAGTAAATGTAAATAATTCTACCCAATGAGGATATGAAAATATGAAAGATTTTAAAACTTCAATTTCCTACCCATGACGGTGGTAGTCTGTAAACGTTCAAAAACACTAAATGCTAAATATCTCTCATTATGCACTTGAAGCCCAATCCCCTTGAGCCTTAATTAGCTCCACATCCACCCCAGAGGAGTAAGCAAAAGAGGCGCCGCCCCGCCTGAAACTGTGACCAGAATATAAATCTTGATTTAAACCAGTCCCTATCAAAAACTGTTTTAAATTGCTTTAAAAAAACACTGTAAGTCAAAGGAGTTACTTTCCCCGAAAGTAAATAACAAAAGGCAGGGTTCTGCTTATCAGCAGGTACTGTAGTCAACATGTTTTTGTAAGCTTTGATTGGACAAAGTCGAGAATGCAAGGCTGCAATAGGTATTAATTAATCAATGTTTTGGCCATTTACACAAAACCAACCATGCACATTTACATGTACGTGCGACCATGCCGTCGCCGTCAGCCTAATTGACAAACTCACATGAGATATCGCGTTACTTGGTATAAAATACAAAGGGAAGTAACTCTGGTGATTACGTGATAATTCCGTATCCTCACCTAAGGATATAATCATTGACATTCGGAAAGCTTCGAATTATTTGTTATAATACAGGAGAAAACTAAGGGTTCGAGAATGTTAGGATCGTTTATGCATGTTCCAAATCATACAAATGTTTCATGAAAGTGGACACATTTTTACTTGCATTTCAGAAAAGAATTGCGTATCTGTATCTGTCATGAATGGATGGAATTTTCTAATAAATCTAAGTTGATTTGAAACATTTGGTCCCCCGGATTGACAGTATCTAATTGTACCTATATATGCCGGTTAACAGGTACACTGACCTATATTTTCAGTTTAGAACTTTATGTTCGCTATAACTTTATTATTAAGTATCAAGTATGACTGTGGTCTATCGTCATTTTAGTTTAGTGCATACTTGGTTTTGTACCAACCATGAACATAACGAACTGTAGATCAAATGTAACCTACCATGATTATCCCAAATAATCACCAGTTCTATTATCTTTGACATTTATTTTTACCTTTATTATGTAATTCATTATAAAGAAGTTGAAAGATATTCTTGTTTTTAGGAGCCGCTTGAAAAAACTTTCAAAGCATTTTAAGAATCTTAAACTCTTTGGAAAGTAAATTTTTAAGTTGACATCTGTTTGTTTGCAGGTGCTCCCTGCCTGAGTTTTGACATTCTACAGGACGACCTCGGGGAAGCACGAGACACGTTCCCCCTCACATGTTACTGTGTGGCTGGCAGTCAGTCAGAAAGGAGGCATACAAACCATGTCATTGTCATGAAGATGAGCAACTTACAGAAAACCCAGAAAGAGAAAGAAGACTCAGAGGATGAAGAGAGTGACGAATCTGACGATGACGACTTTGACTATGATGAGGATGATGACACCCCTGAGTTGGAGACAGCACTCATAAAACACAGTGGATCTATCAACAGGATCCGTGTGTGTACTTTCTCTTCATGCTAATGTAGTGTACATAGTCCATGACTCGATGCACTGTTGTGCATAGTCCATGACTCCACGAGTTGATAAAGTATAAATATACAGCAAAGATGGGTTGCTTCATATTTACTTAGATTTTTATGTTGTATATGTGTTGTGTAACGCAAATTCTGAAACTTTTTGGCAAAATTATGTTTGAGGAAGTGTATTTGAATATCACTAGCAATCAGCAAATATTATAAAAATGAATATCATATTTTAAAAAACCCAGCAAAATATGTAAATATTTAAGAAATGAAAAATGTAAATTTTCTTGGAATGTGTTTTGATCAAAGTTGCAATGTTTGCTCCTGACTTGCAGGCGATACAGATAGGGGAGAAATCACTGGCAGCCACTTGGGCCGAGACCGGAAAGGTCCACGTGTGGGATCTGAGTAGACCTTTAAATGCAGTCAACGACTCGGCTGTTATGGCAGCCTACACACAGAACCAAGAGTCACCGCCACCATTGTTTACTTTCTCTGGACATCAAACAGAGGGCTTTGCTTTAGATTGGTCCACTGTGTCTAAAGGTATGATTTGCTTCGGATTGGTCCTCTGTGTCTTAAGTAATTGTCCCCCGCCGGAACAGGGGACTATGTATTCAGCGGCGTACGTACGTACGTCACACTTATTGTTAACTTACCTCATGAAGCACTGCATCCATAGTCTTCAAATTTGGTGTCGGCCTACATTGTGGGAAGACGCAGACACCAGTTGATTTTGGTGACCTTGACCATATTTTCAAAGTCACCACAACACTTTGACCACTTTCTATCTCTTGTTAACGCGATATCTCATGACCTGTTGGACATAATGTCTTAATATTTTCTGACAGCCTATATTGTGGAATTACGCAGACAGCAGTCGATTTTGGTGACCTTTTGTTTATTTTCAAGGTCACCACAACACTTTGACCACTTTTCGAACTCTTGTTAACGTGATATCTCATGAACCCAAGCACCCAAAGTCCTCAAATGTCAGTCTACATTGTGGGATGACGCAGACACCAGTGGATTTTGGTGACCTTGACTTTATTTTCAAGGTGACTGACACTTGACCAAATGATGTGTCTTACCATAAGCAATGTTAACGGCGGGGGACATTGCCATGTTAGTGGCAAACACTTGTATGTATTGCTTTGGATTGGTCCACTGTGCATTACTTGTGTAAAATAACACTACAGGGTTTGAATTGGCTAGTGAAAAAGATGGTGGGCTAGCAAAATGGAATGAGCAGTAGTGAGAAAAATGATCTAAGATTTAAAGATGATATATATAGATATTTGGTTAGGAAGAATGGGTTTGAACTTATCTGAATGGCTATTTTTTTTGGTTATGGTTAATTTTGACCACTTAATAATTATAAACATATGTGTTTTAAGTATGGTAATTCTTCCATAATAATCCGGTTCACACCTTTCTAATTGATATATTCTTATTGATCAGGTCGCTTGCTGACAGGAGACTGCCACAAAAACATTCATATGTGGGTCCCCCAGGAGGGGGGCACATGGACGGTTGACCAGCGTCCATTTATCGGTCACACAGCTTCAGTGGAGGATGTACAGTGGTCACCTAATGAGGACAATGTAAGTGTTAAGATGTCACACAGGTTACCCATGATCCCTGGATGTGCCTTTTTGGTTTGGCCTATATATTATATATATATACCAGTATATGAATTTATTTTTGGCGGTTTCCATGACCGTGCCTCTATGAGGGAGCCATTTTGACTTAAGCACAACTCCTCAAGTAAATGTGTTACCTTCAAGAACATTTATTAATACCTGTCAACCATACCTACATCTGAATTTTATGGTTTTGATAAAATTACAGGTGTACAATATCTGTAGAATTGTCATATGGTCCTTTCTGCAGTGTATCTCTTAGACGTCGTACTGTTTGCATAAAACTGCAGTAGTAGTTCATACAAAGGATTATCCATTGATGTGCCATTTACTATTTTCCTTTAACCAATGTTTAAAGCTGGGATATACGAGTGAGCTGTGCTCACTAATGCCCTTGTTGGATATCGTTTCAATCATAATCCAACTGTTTTGGGGCATGGAAAGAGGTAAAATACTGTCACTCAACTGGCATGGATTTATTCAGGAAGTTATGTTTACTTAAAGTCTCAGTGGTCCGTCCATACGACAGTATACTAGGCAGTGGGACTGTACCAGAAGACCAGGGAATAGTGTCTTCTCAGACTTATAAACCGTCAAATGCCCTGCATTACAAAATGCACATCTCCCTCACTAGCTTTATATTGAGGCAGAGGAGAGGTGATTATAAATTATGTTATCATGCCCTACATTCTCAGTTGCCTATTCTTGTGTTCAGTGTTTGCTTTATGGAATGGGGAAGTGTTTTCATTAGAGTTGTTATAAGAATATGTTTTAAGGACTTAATATTTAGAACAGTCTCCTAATAAATCCTCAAACTCTTTCAGGAAGAATATTTTTACATTAACTGAATTAGTAGATTCAATATTTATTAAATTATTTTATTATTGCTCATGATCTCGAAGAGATTCATATCTAATATCATACTTTGGTCCTGTTTTTTTAAGGTATTTGCATCATGTTCTGTGGACCGGACCATCAGGGTATGGGACAGTCGGGAGGCTCCAGGCAAGGCGTGTATGTTAACATGTGAGGACGCTCACCTTAGAGACATTAATGTGATAAACTGGAACCGGAATGAGCCCTTCATTGTGTCGGGAGGAGACGACGGTTACATCAAGGTGTGGGACCTCCGCCAGTTCCAGGTGCGTTACGTGTGTGAAGATATGTACATGTTTAGAAATATGTATGTATAGTCCTGGCAATTGGTGCCTGATTATGTTGTGGAAGCTTGAACCAGCAATGAATAACATAAAGTACTAGAACTGGTGCTCTTGCAGCTGGAGTTATGCAAATAATTACATCAAATTTACCATTCTACTTTTGCATAGTAAACCCGAAATGTTTCACGGTTTATTTCAGCATGGAAAACCAGCAGCATCCTTCAAGCACCACACAGCGCCGGTCACTTCGGTGGAGTGGCACCCCACAGACAGTTCAGTGTTCGCAGCTGGGGGGTCAGATGACCAAGTGTCTCTGTGGGACTTAGGTGTGGAAAGTGACCCTGAGGCGACAGGGGGAGGAGGGGCGACAGGGGAGCCTGACGTACCCCCTCAGTTGTTGTTTATTCACCAGGGCCAGACAGACATTAAGGAAATACACTGGCACCCCCAGCTCACAGGCGTAATCATCAGTACCGCTCACAGCGGCTTCAACATCTTTAGGACAATCAGTGTGTGAGGAACGATAATAAACATCTTCGGCAAAACTAGTTTTTGTGTGTGGATTTTATTTTTCATTCATGAAAGTTTTGAAATACCATACCAGGATTGTAAATGAGGTTCAACAGTAAGCTCGATATTTGACTAGGGTGAGACTCATATGAAGAAAATTCACCCAGGAGCAGTGTATGAAATAAGTCTCAGTCTCAACAGCCCTGAACCTGCTCATTCAAGGTCCAGCTTTAGGTTTTAAACCCTGCTTGAAGACAAAGGGTTTAACGTCATGGTGCAGTCTGTCCATCCTGAATAGGGTGGCTGTGTTCTGTAATTAAGTTTTGCCCCTTGACTTTGTGACTTGGCTTTCCTATTTCACACCGAGAGTTAAGCTAGGTTTGACTCTTTGATCTGGTCAATGATATGGCTTTAAAACTTGATATATGTTTCCCTTGACATAAGGCCATTTAAATAAAGTGATATTTTTTAACCTTCTGGCATTGACCTTGATGAAAGACACAATTTCTGGTGTTCGTGTTTCAAATACAAAATTATTTTTGGAAAATATACTAATAACGTCATTCGCTAGAGAAATCTTTTATCTACAACATGACATGTGATAAATAATTTTCATATCACGACAATGTAATGAAATTTGGTTTCAAAGAGAAGTGCCTTTTCGAGTAACGTGTGCTAAGGGTATCTGACGTCATATAAACAGAATTCCCTTTATTGCATAAAACGTACGGCACAGTTTCCGAAGCGTGAAGGCTGTCTTTAGCGCATGTCGTCATACAAACCCACGGGCTGCACGTGCTTCTCTTGGAAGTTAGGCTACCCTTGTCACACATTACTGAATGTGACGATTGTTTTATAAACAATGATTCCAAATATCCTGGGAACATTATTGTCTATTTAATGTACTTGTTATTGAGCTAAGACCAGCAAATTATGCCAAATATATTCTCATTGATTATAAAATTCAAGCAAAATACCTAGTTGGGTAAAACATTTACTCCAATATCTGTAGAAAATACATGTTAAATAAATAACCACCAAAAATTATGTTTCTATTTCTTTCATTGCTCACAAACTTTAATTTTCTTTCGTGTCTTTGTATACACTGTGCGAGCTAGACCACAATGCTTTGCGCTTTAAAATAATAGGCTTGATCTATATTTAGAATGGAAAACACCTTTACTAATTAGTGCAATTTCTCTGCTTATTTTGGGTCCAAACTGTGATGTCCCCCGCTCCAACTTTCAATCCAACCTAGTCATATTACCCTTATTTTTCACTTATGCTAAGCACTAAGTTCAATACTGCATTAATAACGAGAAATAAAAAATTCAGAATAGCCAAAGTAGCCGGAAAAGGTCCCTACCCCCAATATGCCCTAAGTTCAAATTGTTTCCATGGAAACCAAAAAAGAAAAGAAAAAAATTCAGAATAAACAAAATAGCCAAAGGCACCACTCCACCACTAGGTCTAACCACATACCAAGTTTCGTGAAAAAATATTGAACACTTTTTGAGATATGGGCCGGAAAAGAAAGCATTTCGGAATGACGGAATAATGGACGGAGGCGAAAACATTATGTTTCCCGAAAAAAAATTCGGGGGACATAATTAATTGTATTTATTTTACGGAGATAGATTTTTGGCAATTTTCTGATATGTTCATCAACATCCTTGATGGCTCTTTAAACATAATGTTTCATATGACAGCACAGGCCTTTGAAAATGACATGTTTTCCAATGTAATGCTGAGATGATTATCCTTGACCTTGATGTAGGATGCATTATTTAAAGGTTTTCACTGCGGCCTTATTTCTGATGGATCAGTGATTGACCTTTGATACTTGACATGTTATTTCAATGTCGCTAGATCAGTCAGAAGATGCACCCCCAGGCACCCTGTACTGCAGGGTTCCAGTGATAGTGATTTTGTACAGCGAGATAGTGATCGGATTAGCGAAGATATTTGCTGTATGTGTATACAAAATGCAGCTGTAAAGCAACATATGGGTAATACACAGTACATGATTATGACTGATGGCAAGCTGAATCATTGGCCCATTCATAAGTGTATTTACTTTAACCTTTTAACGATGCATATGTTTGTGGTCATGTGGTTTATTAGCTGGGGTTGTCACAATAAAACCTTTTTTGAATATGTATGCAAATACTACGCACCATATCGACCAAATTATAGAATTAACACCAACTTTAGCCTTCAGAAACCACATTGTATAATTTTGGGAGATATGTGCTTATTCTGTGAAAAGTTATTGTTAAAATATTATACTGTACATACCTCGCAGTGATCAGTACAGATCAGTGATCGTGGTTTGGATTACTCTGCAGTGATCGTGATTTTCTGTACGAAATTAGTAAATACTTCAACTTGAGCATCAGAAACGATGATTAATTGAATTTCAAAAGAGGAATTTGTAATATATTTCCAGTCAAACGTCATAGAAACTACTGTAGGGTGTGGATATTGTTCTGTAATGGGTACTTTCAAAGAAACTAGTATACAGTTCCACAGAGAGACCAAATTTAACATACTGACTGTAGACTATTATGAAAGTAGAGGCAGATACTTAAATCTTCCTTCACAGACAATGTACCATGAAACCCTGAAAAATCTAAGATGACATTAAGTTTTTAATCGGCCAAAATGATCAATAAAAGAAACTGTATCACGTCAAATTGACGATATCTTTCTTCACGCGTAAGAAAGATTGATGGGTAGAACTGTAAATAATGTTTCTTTCAGCAACAATCATGTCAACTGGTTATGTTGTCAAAATTATAATAAATGTCCTTTCTTCTCAGCATGCCCAGAATAAACATCGCATTATTATTACCACATTTACCAAAATGAAATGTGCTACACTTAAACGCATTATAAAGGTTTGATAATTGCAACTGAATTGGTAATACACAATTTAAGCTTTTAAAATATTGATTTGTGAATAAATTGTTGTAGATCGTTTTGGCAATTCTTTAGTTTAGTTGTGTTGTGTTGTTGGTAAGTGTTTGACAGTATCCTAATCATAAGCAGCTTGGAGTTATTGTGCCACACAAACGTCAAATAGACAAATCTCAAATAGAAGCGAAAATGGTGACAACACCATAGGATGGTTTTAGTACAAATGGCAGCTTGTTATGGTGTGACTTCTCAAATGCACTTTCATGTAACATGTTTGTGATATATGGTCACAGATTGTACTTCATGATTGTTCTTTTCAAAGGAATCAACTACTTTTTCGCTTCCTTTGCTAACGAAGCTCATATTCAAGAGTTTAATGTCTGTTATTTTCATCATTTGAAGCCTTTGAAAGCATTTAATTGTGACCCTAATTCCGATCACAGCAACCAAAAAACACGATCACTGAAGACATGTACAGTCAGATGATCACGATCACTTCAACTATTTTTCACAAATTCACTAAAAGTATTGAAGCAAACAACTAAAGACTTTGCCCAAATGATCACCTAACTTAAACAATTACGACTTAATTTTCAATTGTTTTTTTAATCAATTATTATTTACATACTGGCTATATTTCTCTGTTTAACATAATGCTACCAAAGTAACTTGCCGATAACTTTCTCAATGTTTAACTTACCAACATTAGAAAAAATATAGGGATTCACTGATGTCTGCACATGCATGAACTATGCTTACATGGAAGTAATGATTTATTTATGTCCATGGATTTAGATATTTTCATCAACCGATGCACTAACGTCCGTAATCTCCGATCACTATCACTGCATCTCTCGCTGTACAAAATCACTATCACTGGAGCCCTGCAGTACAGGGTTCCAGGGGGTGGACGTTGTAAGACCCATCTCATGCAGATCTAATCTATCATAAATTACCCTTACATTTAAACTTACTTAGAGGATAGTTTGTGCATCAGTGGTTCTTGTGCTCTCAGAGCACTCTTGTTCTTTAATTGTGGCATTTAAATTGGCAAGCTGCGGACTGACTGTAAACACAAATATAGCTGAAATCCGTTTCACATCAGTAGATCATAATAACAGTAATATTTGAAGGTGTATTGACATCAACCATCAACTGTTCCTGCAAGTACAAACCCCTGGCCAGTCTCCATCACTTGCTAACTTTTCTGTTAGGAGCAATTGCGATGAAATTAGGTGCAGTGCTGCTATTCAATGAAATGAAACAGGACGTAAATCAGCCAAAATCATGTGCCCAGTAATTAATTAGCCAAGGCTGGAGACATATGTGCATATGTATTTGGAAGATATTAGATATTTATACCGAGGGTGTTTGTACACCAAAAAAGGCCATGATCTATTTTTCATTATGTTTTCATTAGCAATGTTAGTATTCCTCTTTGAATTCAACACATTCAGATATTAGAAAAAGATGTCTTTACTTTCTCTAAAATTGTGTGTACATACACCACATAACAAAATTCAAAGAAGAGTAATGTCAATTCATTCACAATGAAAGACAGAAGGTATATATATATATATATATATACAGTTTTAAATATTATACATTTACTTCGACCCAATCTCTATTGAATATCATGTATATGTATCATATGTGAGGTCACCATTTAATTGCTAAAGCATTTGTCATTTTCTCCACTTCATGGTATTTGGTATGTAGCATAACCTTAGCCTTCTCACTCTCCCTCCCTCCCAGCCAATCACTGTAAAGTTTCTTCACCGCCTCTTCACTGAACGGATCAATCGCTGTCTCCGAGTTGTACAGTTCTGTCACAGACTTCAGTCTATCCTTTCCACTTTCATTTTCTTCCGGTCTTATCTGACCTCCCCCGTTAGTACAACCCGATGGGCAGGCCATGATTTCCACGAAGTTGTACGGACATTTGCCTCGCTTTACTTTCTGCACAATATTCTGGATGTTTCTAAAGCCGTACGCCAGCGCCATCTTTAGGGGCGGCTTGTCTGGTGCTTCTATTGTTACTTCTTGGAAGTCTTGATTCCTGAAGTTTGAAAGTTCTTTGGTTTAAGAAAGTCATGTGCTCATTAAATGCCAGAATTAGACACATGCCATTTCTGCTCTTAAATGAGGCTTATTTTACACATAAATCACACATGGAGTTATGATGATGGAAATGCTCCAAACAAATGAAATCTTCAAATGGTCATTGTTGTGGACAAAGAAAGAATTTTAAATATCATGTAGCCAATCAAACAATGACAAAATAACTAGTTGGTACGTTTAACTGGGCAATAGTATGTTTCTGGGGAGAATCCCAGTCATTAACTTGGTGAAGATTAGTGAGTAAAGCAGAACCCTCTCTATTGACCTATTCAACACTTAAATTTAATAGTGAAGCACCGATCAATCAAATAATCAATTTAGCAATCAGTCGAGTTTTCAATCAATTATTGATACATTCTTGATAGATAATAATCCAAAATGTTCTTACATAAAACATTATTTTTAATACACGACTTCTTTAAGAAGCATTAAGAAGTTGGTAATATCCATAAATTTGTAATACTTACTGATATACGGGTGTATATAATTGAAAATGCTATTATGTGAATGAGAATTCATTCTGAAGTAAGATAAAGAGATGTAACTTGTTGAAAATTATACTCGACAATTGATTGTTGGATAGCTTCAATTATCGATAACACTTTTGAATTCCCAACGCAAAAGTTTATCTTAAAGTAACATTTTTCTTTTGTTTGATAAATCCACAGCTAAACATATATTACTGCCGCTAAAGTAATCAGAAGCTTAGTATCACTTAATTTAACAAGTATGTTTTCTTCATTCAATTCACTGGATCATCAACTTCAAATTTGGCGTAAAATCAGCACAAAGTCCCACCTGAGAACCTTATAGTGAATATCCTGCAGCTCCACATTGAAGATCTCCCGGGATGCAAACTGAGCGACGGCCTCCAGGTACCCCCCTGATCCTCCTCCCCCGTGTCTCATGGTCTCGCTCACATCTCCTCCTAGTCTGCAAACAAAATATTTTGAAGGTAACATTGTTAAAAAAAAGTCTGTTTTGGGTAATCTTTGGCAAAAGCTAACTACATTGGCTGAAGGTTAAAGAGCCATCACGGATGTTGATGAAAATATCAAAATTTCTCCAAAAATCTATCTCCGTGAAATAAATACACTTAATTTTTCCCTAATTTTTCCAAATTAAAATAAGCCGAGAAATTGCATTAATTAGTAAAGGTGTTTTCCAGTCTAAATATAGATCCAGTCTATTATTTTCAAGCGCAAAGCATTATGGTCTAGCTCACACACAGTAAACAAAGACACGAAAGAATAAAACAAAATATGAGTAATGAAAGAAATCGAAATATATAATTTTCTGATGGTTATTTATTTACCATTTCATTTAATTATGTATTTGCTACAGATATTGGAATAATTGTTTTACCCAACTAGGTATTTTGCTTGAATTTTATAATTAATGAGAGTAAAAATTTGTCATAATTTGCTGGTCTTATCTGAATAAAAAGAACATTAAACAGGAAATAATTTGTATATTCTCAGGACATTTAGAAACATAGTTTGTAAAGCAATCGTCACATTCAGTAATGTGTGACAAGGGTACTTTGCAAGAGCGACGCGTGAAGCACGTGCAGCACATGGGTTGTTATGGCGACTTGCGCTAGAGACGAGCCTTCACGCTTCGGAAGCGCTTGCTGTTTGTGTAGTACGTATTACGCAAAAAAGGGGACTCTGTTTATATACGTCAGATACCCGTAGCGCGCGCTAGTCGAAGTGATACTTCTCTTTGAAACCAAATTAAAATAATTGTTGTGATATGAAAATTATTTAACATATGCCATGTTGTAGATAAAAAAAATTCTCTGGCGAATGACGTTATAAGTATATTTTCCAAAAATTTGAAACACTAACATCCGTGATGGCTCTTTAAGAGAAATGAGTTCTATCTGTGAGTCTTTGAAATGGTTCGTTAGAATCGTAATGAAACTGTTTCAAGCAATGATGTGACCTGGGGTTTCAACTTCCAAGTGTTTCTGACTGTTTTTATGGAACCTCTACTTAGAATTTGGTTTCAGGAGCTCTAAATTCTTAAAGCCTAACTCACCTCAACTTCCCGATGCAAGGCATAACTCTTGCCAGTCTCCATTACTGGCTGATTTAAGCTTTTTCCTATTTCCTTTAGGTTTCTGTGCCAGGAAATCAGAGACCACTATGCTTTTCAGGTACACCATCTTAGCACAGAATAGCAAGGGAAATAATGCAAGGCTTAAATCAGCCAGTAATGGAGACTGGCAAGTTATGCCATGTGTAGGGAAGTTGAACTCACCTAAACTTGGTATGTGATGTAATGCAATGTAATAGGACAGAGAGCCCATTTCAATGTCTGCTGCAAAAATGAAAATAAATAAATGCATGATCAACTTACAAGGAGTCCATGTTCATCCCCTCCACATCAGGAAGTGCCACGCCCTCTTTCTCCAGCATGATATCCACCTCAGCGGAGGTGATCACACAATCAACATCCCGAGTCTGGTACATGTCACTGTAGAAGTCTGATCTTGACGCCTCTAGTTTCTTGTCGAAGCATGGCATCACAGTCACATGGTAGAGTTTGTCCGGACTCAGGTTATGCTTTGTTGCGAAGTAGTCCTTGACGAGAGAGCCCATGATTTGTTGCGGGGATTTGGTCGAGCTGATATAAGGAAGGATGTAAGAGCCGTGAGTCTTCTCTGCGTAGCAAATCCAACCTAGTATTCAGAACATTGAATATACAGTATACACTCAAGAACACAGATACTTAGGTCACACGCAACAAATAATCAACAAAATGACAAACATAGCAGTATACATAGATAACTGGTAAACATATATATTTCCTGAAGCATTGTTTAATCATCTTCTATTTGTACCCGTACTAAAAGAGATTGGCTCAAAGTGTTACATTCAGTGATTGGGAAAGGCATGCGCCATGCGCCATTTGCGCATTTTAACAATTCTGGGCGCATTTTTTACTTCATAGATGTGCCAATATGGCGCTAAGTCATTTATTTAGAAATTTAAACGTCCTAGTTTGGTATTTAGTCGTCTAACTTTGCTATTCAATCCTCTCATTATCCCGGACTAATGCTTCCGTTATATACGATAAATGCTTCGAGTTGCCTCCCTTGGAATGCATTCGGAATGCTTTTCTGAATTTATGACCTCGGCGACTATAACTCGTAACTGTTTACGATGATTTACGAAGCTTTCCGAATGCAAGAGATATGGCGATGTTTTGTTGACAATTTATCGAGAGGATTTTTTTCCCACAAGTTAATCACAATCATACTTCAACGTAAAAAAATGCCTCCAACAAAGAAATTGAAGGTAGATGTTTCTCATAAGTCGATGTTCTCATTCATGAAACCCAACAATCAAAATAGAAATCTTGAAAGTAATGAGGAGAATGTTGACTGTGAAGTTCAAGTTGACATTGATAGCACAGTCAGTGTTAGGCCTACTGAAATCGACACCGAAGCACACACACATGAGACATTAACTGACACTCAAACTCAAGATTCTAGTAATAAAGAAATGAATGCCTCAAATGAGTTGCTGAAAAATTCTGACAATTCAAACAATAAATCAGACAAAAATCTCAGAACATTTCAAGATAAATGGCTTAATTACAACAGCATTATTTTGAAAAAACTCTCAGCATATGGCATTCCAAGAAAGCTAGAAAAATTAACTTTAAAGCTCAAAATTAGTTGGTGGAAATAACAAAAATATGAAGACCAAAGATGTTAATAAAATTTTATTCAATTAAATTGTTTTTTTTTTCATAATTTTGGAAAGGGCCCATTATTTTTCCAAATGGCCCATTCATTCATTAGGTCAGGGGGCCATTGGCCCATTGACCAAACTGTCTTTCCCAATCACTGTACATTTATCATTGGTAGTAAGTGTTCTGCATGTTTTTATTTTGTGAAAGGTATAATTTCCTTGTTTAAAAATTGACAAATATCTTGCAGCCGTAGGAGATTTTTTTTTATCCAATTCTTACATTTTATCCATTCATTAATTTTCTGCAATTTTCATTTGTCAGAGAAGCCTCATAAAACTTTCACAATACAAGATCAAATGGATTTTTGCTGAGATGATTGTAAAGCCACACGATGAAAGCAATAAAAACAGAACTTAAATGGTATTGGTAAATTCTATCCCTCATAAAACATAATGACATACCGGTAGTCATTTCCAACTACAATTCATTATTACAAGCTTACAATACGGTATGAAAAGGGAGCTGATTCTGGTAAAACCAAATCAAAGATGAAATATGATGTTATAATTGTCTGAATTGTATCCCTCCAAAGAAAATTTAACAAAATAACTATGGGCAAACAGGGTGATGTGTTTATATCTGCCCGACATGTGATGAATAGTAACTGATTATCTATCGAAGAACTCGTCACTTACCTGGACATGCTGATGCCAACATTGGAAATGTTTTCTTGTTGACTTCTGAGTCCTTGTATCGCTGAATAAATTCATAGCAGCTCTCTATCAAACTGAAGTTTCTCGGAAAGCTTGTGTAAAAGACGTAATGTACACCTGGCAATTAAAATGAAAATAGAATTTACAGCGAATCTCTAAAATGTATACAGGGGTTGGGAAAGTCAGGGCCATTTTGCACATTGGATGAAAAAATGGGCCGTTATAATTTTGAAGTTAACTATTAACACAAGGGAAATGGCCCATTGAAAATGAGTAAAAACCTTGCAAAAGATGTCTTTCCCAATCCCTGGTATAAATGCCAAATCATTCAAAACAATACAAACATTCAAAGTTATTGGAAATGTTTTATATAAATATTCATATACACAAAGAATTTAAAGATATAAAAGAATTTGAGTTAATATGTTGTTGATTTTTGTTTGCTTTTAAATGGAACAAAATTGTAAGCCAAAAAGCATAAACAGAAATCTTGAGACCTGTTTTCTGAGTATCATTATTTATCTCTTGTCAGTATACTCAATACCTATCCGCTTCAAGAAGCCTGTGAGTCTGTGTGTTGCATCCTGCATAGACAGCTTGTACTTGGCGGCGAGAGAAGCTCGGGCTTGAGGCGATACAGACACCACCACCGTCTTTCTGTCCTGTAACAGGAGCAATGATAAACATTACTACACCGTGATGCCTTCCACATGACTCATACACCATCTGTACCTGCTAAACTTACAAGACTTTTAGAATATTCTATCCCTATTGTTAGAGACAATCAAAACAACTCCTCCTCTCGCCTTCTATTGCCTTTCCTTCCTGGTTAAATTTAGCATTGCTTATCAAACAAGAATGCTGAGAGAACAACCCCCATTATGTGTTGTATTGATGCACAATTGATCCTCTCTTTTAGCAGTTAAAAACATGTAAAATAAAAAGGTAATTTATTACCCACGTGGTACTTCGTAAAGGGGTTCTATAACATATGTGTCAAAACACCTTCAAGTAATTTGATTGGCTAACGATGAACTTTGACACTGCCTTGACTACTTTATTAATTCATAAAACAAACGTGAATTCATTTATGAAATTACAAGTATTTTACGACAACACTTATAATTAATATTCAGCTCATTGTTTAATTCATGAGCTCTTACTCACCAGAATGATTGATTTTAATGAATAATTAACATACTACATCATTAGGGCAGAGTTAATAAGCACAAAGTTCAGAATGCAACAAGAGTTTTTGCTCTCACTCTTACCATTGGGAATGATATTGCACCAAATGCTCAGTCTCTCAGTGTAAATAACGTGTTCGTAATGGTGCACAGTGAATTTATACTCACAAGGCAAAAAAAAAAGCCATTTCAACGGCGATGTTCATCTAAAACTTCCTTTTAATGAGGTTTTTTAAGCTTGTTTACACATTCCGATGACGAGAAACATGCGAATGGCAGCCGCCATGACATGTTGTTATTCAAAGGACGGATAACATTCATCTCCTTTCCTCGAGCAGGGAGATGTTATATTACGTAAGCTTCCTTGACTAGTGCAATTGGTTTTGCCAAACTGATCGACCATCACAAATTATAGAATGGTTTGATTTTAAAAATGTGTAGTAGATGCTGTGACAGGGTTGATATTAATCTGCAGGGACAACACAATTATATTTTAAACCACAATAAATCGTATGAACTATAAGTTGGTAATAAATAGGATACATAACTTGTTCCCCTTTCTTATCAAGTTTATGTCCCTCGTGAAATAATTTTGGCTCGAGACAAAGCGAAATTATTTCACTCCGGACATAAACTTGATAAGAAAGGGGAAGCTCGTTAAATATCCTATAATTATGAAGGATCAAAGCTTGTAATATTTATCTACATTTAAGAGATGATGAACTTTGAAACAGCTTGAAAATTACGATCTCATCTGACAAGGGATACACAAGTCAAGTACCAAATGTCAATAAGTTACCTTAGACTCAAGGGCCAAGAGCTCATCTTACCAACTTTCAAGACGTACATCACTGACGTACATCTAAGACATATACATAGTTTCAGAAAGACTGATGATCAACTTAAGGGGAGTTGACTTTGCCTTCATTCTTTAATGAAAATGTTAAGGCCTTAAAGGGTGATAAATATTTGTTTCCTCCACTCTGAACTTTCGATATGAGCATCACTGATGTGTGTATAAAGCATGTGCAAATTTTAAAAAAAAGTCAAGTACTCTGTTAGCCAGCACTGAGCATGCAATGTGCATCTGTTCATCAACATGTGTACCTGTTCAGGAAGAGTGGTGTTTTCCTGCAGGACCCGGAAGAGTTCATCCTGACTCTGCTGTGTGATGAGCACACTCTCAGCGGACGTGATACACCCACTACACGCCAGACAGTCATTCAGAGTTATCTTTGCTTTCTCAAGTTTTGTCTCTGCACCATCCTGTTAATAAGCATGGGTACAATTAATTTTGCTTTTGTAATTGAATAGGTTAGGATTTTCACAAACAATGCTATTTATAGGCTTAAGATGCTGCAACTTAATGGAATGAAAAATAACAACAATCATACAAATTAAAAGAAATTATTTGCAATTCTGTGCATTATAATTGCATGACAAACTAGAAGGTGTTTTTACTCGTAAAAACAGATGTCTCCCCTTTCCCCCAATTCAATTTCTGTTATTATTCTTCTAAAAGACAAATCCAAATTGTTGCCATGGGAACGGAAATCTTTTTAAAAAAGAAATGTTCAAACCCTCATAAGGCACATGTACATGATATCGGGAGCCTGTATACCAAATTTGGTGAAGATTGGCCACATAGTTTTGGAGATCTGATCCGGAAACAAACCCTACCCTTCATGTCGACAAAGTCCAAATTGTTACCATGGAAACCAAAAAAACAAGTGTTTGCCACTAACATGGCAATGTCCCCCGCCGTTAACATTGAGTTTAGTAGGACACATCATTTGGTCAAGTGTCATAGTCACCTTGAAAATAGGGTCAAGGTCACCAAAATCGACTGGTGTCTGTGTCATCCTCCAATGTAAACTGACACCAAATTTGACAACTTTGGGTGCTTGGGTTCACGAGATATTGCGTTAACAAGAGTTCGAAAAGTTTTTGGGCGATTTAACTCACCTCATAAATTCATCTAGAAGCAATGATAATCATCATTAATTAATTAATGAGGCTCCACAGAGCGGGTCACAGACGATGGGTCGTCTGTGGTTAATCAGTCACGCCTCAATGATTCTTTTCAAAACAGATCGCAGCGGTAATTGCAGCATTTTTAAAATGGGTAAATTAAAATCGTCTTAATAATCAATTGCAAGTATATATTGTCTCGATTTTATGCTAAATTGATTACGATATATAATCTACCTAGAGGTAATAATCTGTCATTCTTGAGAAAAATGCATTTCACAGGAACTTTAAGAGTGAGAGACTCACATCAGCAACGGACGTGTATCCACCAGCATCGTCAATTCTGATCTTCCCAACTCTTCCTGGCCTCCTCTCTACTTTAACAGGCTTTATACATTCCTGAAACAGTATGATTATTTGGCATAAAAGTAAGTTCTAAAATTAATTAAGTCAATATTTGGAGGTTACAACATGACATTTTGCATATCATACCTCATATCAGCCCAAAACTCCCATATCAGCCCAATATTGGTTGAGGGCTGATAAGGGATATGATATTAAAAATGACATGTTGTAACCTTTTTATCATATAACATACATTTTTACATATATTGTAAATTTTTCTTAATATTTAAAATACGATACATTTCTGCAAAGAATTTAATACATAAACATTTGAGTACAGTAAGTGGCATTCTTCAGCTTGATGAAAATAACTTTCAGAAGTAACTGATAATTATCTCATGTTTCATGAAACTTTTGTTAGATTATTTGATAGAATCTTCTTCAGACTATTGGAATCTAATGACAATGATACCTAGATCATGAATTCGACGTTCTCCTGTTTTTGGCGATTGGTAATCTTGCGTTATTTTATGAGAACGGAGAGAGGGTCAAATGTCAAAATGCAAATATTTTTACATATGGTCCCGTCAACTTGACCTTGAAGCAAAGTTTTCAACTATGGAAAACAGGAAGACGAGAGTACCAAGAGATATATCACAAACAAAAAAATAGCCTTATATTCTTAATACTTTTTTTCACTTCACAATAAAACTTCACAATAAAAATTAACAAGTCGACTTTCAATTTTATTTTCTATTGTCTGCCAGTTGACAATGTTCGTGAACATCATATCACGTGATCGGTCATGTAAGATGCCGCTCGATTAAAAAAATATGGTAGGAATATTTGGTCATGCTTATTGAACAAATAATAACGTTTCATCACTTTCTGGAAAAGTTTTCAGACAAATACAGCCATGTGCGGGTCGAGTTAGGTTCAACTTCATGACAGATAATCTTGATATCAATTTTATAATGTTTACAGACAGGGAATAATGTATCAGTGTTTCTTGCCATATTGACAATAGAGCCCAGTTGAAGAGAAGTGTATTTTACTCTGGTTTATTCTTAGTAATAAGACAATCATGACAATGCCTTTTTGGCTCTTTGGGTTCGAGGAAATAACGGAACACCATATAACTTGGTGTAGAACATCATCGCCGAAATCGTGACGTATAATGCACATGATGCCAAATATGGGTAATTCTTAACATCCGGCGGACTTTCCAGGGTGATGATGCCAATAGAATCATAATTCATATTAGTGAGTTTTCTCCAAGTTACGTAGATTGACATGAATGAAAAATATTTCTATTATATTAACACGATTAAACATTCACGGCGAATCACTCTTCTGTCGCCGAAAACAGGTGAATATATATATCTTTAACTTTCATTTAATCTACAATTTGCAGCTAATATGCAAACATTTCTTTCACGAGACAAATTGATTCATAAAGTGAAAAAATGAGAACCTTACAATATAATGACTTTATTTTCTGTTTTTTTTTATGTGGAAATGCGTGATAACTCCATTTAAAATAATAAAATCTATTATTATCTCCCAATCGGGAATTCACGAAATATCCCAAACAAGATATTGTAGGCCGATCGCTATATCCTATTTAGTGGGTTTCGGACCCAACCTGCTTACTTAACCTAAATAAACACCTACGTATCTGGCGCCTGTGGCTTACCTCTACAGTATAACAGTATCACTGATAGGGAGCTCGCGAACAAGGTACATACCGGCAAGACGATCCAACTGAAAATTATCACATGCCCAACTTAATATAGATAATTTTGTTTATCATAATCATATTCTTATTCATCAACTCCATAACCTTCCCAAAATCATATGAGTGATCAGACACAAAAAAATAAAGCATAACAAATTATTGGAATAAAAGAGCATTTGTTAAGACAACAAATGGTGACAAGCACCTGGGATGGAGTTATGAAATCATCTAAATCCGTCAACTGCAGTGCTCCACTGAAATGGGAAGCCATTTTGAATGTTATGTAACGTTAGTCAAAAACTTATTCAATTTGTACTTTTGATAAAGAAAAGTTTTGTGAGATATCTAAGATATTTTATCTTACATCATCTTTTTATAGAGATTAATATACAATTGGAGGGTTTTGATTTAATCTGCCGCTAACTTATGTGTTTATATGTGGACAATTTACTTAATAAATTTATAACTCTATTCAGTTGTTACGAGAATATAATCAAAACATTATTTTTGACCAATCAAATGACAACTGTTATTCACTGCGACGTTAACGTTTCCGGTTTCGGGTTTCCGGTTTTCACACTTCCGACAAGAAAAACATTTGGTTTTGCCGAAACTGTTGTAACAGCTAAGTCATCAAATGCTATGAACATGCCAGGAAATGGGGGAGATCCCGTGATCCTCGCTACTGCTGGATATGACCACACTATCCGATTCTGGCAGGCGTACAGTGGTATTTGTAACCGAACTGTGCAGCATCCTGATTCAGTATCCTCAGAAACTGTTCTAACATCTAACAAACGTATCTGATCTGACCCTGTATGTCAATAGATATGTCTTTAGTTTAATCATAGTTAAAGGGATATTGCGACATAGGAAATGTTTTTACAATGCAAAACATAAATATAACACATCTTAGCATCAATGCAATTAATTTACAATTAGCCTATAACATTTGAAAAAGAGTTATTTCAATTTTATTGTGATGACCTTTAAGGGATCGTTCTGTCGCCATATTCGATTTTTTGCATTGCGTGAAATGAAAACATGCTATATTGTACCTAATTTTACAACTACAATGATCAAGTATTCATACAGTAACACAACACATGTCAAAAAACTAATAAACATTTTGCTGTTATGTTGTAGCAAAGTTTTCCCGACTCGCAGCACCGATGAATGGCTTCAGTTCTCATTGTTTTATTTTTTTAAATGTGCGCTTGTGTTTATCAAGTTGTGAAATATAAAGTCATCAAAGTGTTACCTTCATTAGTATCTTTGAATTCCACTGTGTTTTAATCATGTATTAATAACATATATGTGTAAACAGGAATATTCTCCCAAATTTTGTTTCCACAAAAAATACCCCGATAGAACCCTCCTTTTAAGACTAATTATCTTTGTCCTGTTATGCTGTAGAAAAGCTTCTACACTCACAGCATCGAAAAATGGCTTCACGTCTCATTGTTTTTATTTTTTAGTGAATGTCCATTTTTCTTTATCAAATTATCAAATATGAATTCAATAAAATATTTCATAAAGTACTTTGAATACTATGTTTGAACTGGATTGTGTAATAATCATGTATTGATTTATATAACATAGAGGTGTTAACAATTATTTCACCTCAATTTTCCTATCTACAAAAAATACCCAGATAGAACCCTCTCTCTAAATAGATTACAGCATTTATGAGATGTGATGATTGTTTACATTTTTTACTGAGGTAATCCTTAACAGATATCCAGCAAGTCAATGCATTGGATATAACTCCTGATAAACAGCTGATAGCTGCTGCAGGTATTTATATTTTTTTAATCATTCATTTATATTGATTATAAAAAAATCCTTTTGGATACTTCTAGGGGCTAGAATTGGAAACCTGTATACTCGACACAAGTTGGAACTTAGTTGAAATCAATAGCTGGAACCATGTGTGGCCCCATTTATGACGATGGTTATATTAAAAAGGATGTATTGTCCTGAGATATTTTGGCATAATCTAGGAGTATTTTACAGACAGTGGTTTTGTGTACATTTTAGCCTCTCTAGTTGCAGATTATACAGCTTTCCCCAACACAATTCATGTCCGAGATATGGGATGCGGTACCCTGGCAGAAACATTCGACCTGTCCTAAGCCTAAATACTATGATGTTCGCCTTCAATGGTTTTAAGTAACATTCAAAATGTCCCTTTGCATAAAAGAAATTCTGAAAAACAAAAATAAATTATGTATGTGTTATTATTTCAGGTTATCAACATATTCGAATGTATGACCTGAACTCCACCAATCCAAGTTCAGTTATCAACTATGATGGTATCTCAAAGAACGTCACTTCTGTGGGTTTCCATGAGGAGGGCAAGTGGATGTACACAGGTGGAGAAGACTGTACAGCCAGGATCTGGGATCTCAGGTCATTATAGTAACCATAGTATTTCTTAAGCGTTATGTGTGAAAATGTCAAACTGTAGAAATATTTTCAATGTGACATCTTGAGTACTTATTGGAGAGTAGTTCCATTTGAGAGATTCTTAATCTACATGGAAATTATTTCTTAAACATTCCTTTCCTTGTAGGCAATCATTCACATTGTTTTCTTATGCATTGACATGTTATATATGTAATAAGAATAAAAATAGTAAGTGGTTTTGTGTTGTCACAGGTCACGCAATCTTCAGTGTCAGAGAATATTCCAAGTGAATGGTCCAGTGAATTGTGTGTGTCTTCACCCAAATCAGGTAAAACATGACGTCACTCAGAATGGAAGATAAACTTTAGAATAAGAGCAATGTAATGAGGAGTAAAACATTGACACACAGTGAAGGGAAGTAGATACACGCTGAAAAACATTGACACACAGTGAAGGGAAGTAGATACACGCTGTAAAACATTGACACACAGTGAAGGGAAGTAGATACATGCTGTAAAACATTGACACACAGTGAAGGGAAGTAGATACACGCTGTAAAACATTGACACACAGTGAAGGGAAATAGATACACGCTGTAAAACATTGACACACAGTGAAAGGAAGTAGATACACGCAGTAAAACATTGACACACAGTGAAGGGAAGTAGATACACGCTGTAAAACATTGACACACATTGAAGGGAAGTAGATACACGCTGTAAAACATTGACACACAGTGAAGGGAAGTAGATACACGCTGTAAAACATTGACACACAATGAAGGGAAGTAGATACATGCTGTAAAACATTGACACACAGTGAAGGGAAGTAGATACACGCTGTAAAACATTGACACACAGTGAAGGGAAGTAGATACACGCTGTAAAACATTGACACACAGTGAAGGGAAGTAGATACACGCTGTAAAACATTGACACACAGTGAAGGGAAGTAGATACACGCTGTAAAACATTGACACACAGTGAAGGGAAGTAGATACACGCTGTAAAACATTGACACACAGTGAAGGGAAATAGATACACGCTGTAAAACATTGACACACAGTGAAGGGAAATAGATACACGCTGTAAAACATTGACACACAGTGAAGGGAAGTAGATACATGCTGTAAAACATTGACACACAGTGAAGGGAAGTAGATACACGCTGTAAAACATTGACACACAGTGAAGGGAAATAGATACACACTGTAAAACATTGACACACAGTGAAAGGAAGTAGATACACGCAGTAAAACATTGACACACAGTGAAGGGAAGTAGATACACGCTGTAAAACATTGACACACATTGAAGGGAAGTAGATACACGCTGTAAAACATTGACACACAGTGAAGGGAAGTAGATACATGCTGTAAAACATTGACACACAGTGAAGGGAAGTAGATACATGCTGTAAAACATTGACACACAGTGAAGGGAAGTAGATACACGCTGTAAAACATTGACACACAGTGAAGGGAAGTAGATACACGCTGTAAAACATTGACACACAGTGAAGGGAAGTAGATACACGCTGTAAAACATTGACACACAGTGAAGGGAAGTAGATACACGCTGTAAAACATTGACACACAGTGAAGGGAAGTAGATACACGCTGTAAAACATTGACACACAGTGAAGGGAAATAGATACACGCTGTAAAACATTGACACACAGTGAAGGGAAATAGATACACGCTGTAAAACATTGACACACAGTGAAGGGAAATAGATACACGCTGTAAAACATTGACACACAGTGAAGGGAAGCAGATACAAGCTGTAAAACAATACACAGTGAAGGGAAATAGATACACGCTGTAAAACATTGACACACAGTGAAGGGAAATAGATACACGCTGTAAAACATTGACACACAGTGAAGGGAAGTAGATACATGTTGTAAAACATTCACACACATTGAAGGGAAGTAGATACACGCTGTAAAACAATCACACACAGTGAAGGGAAGTAGATACACACTGTAAACCATTCACACACAGTGAAGGGAAATAGATACACGCTGTAAAAATAATCATTTTTCCTACCTACTGACCAAAATTATTTATAACTTGTGACTTGAAACACAACACTTTTTCCCCCCAGAATACAAAACCAAATGAATTCATATTTCTAAGTCACAAAGTTTGTGTGTTATAAGTATAGATATGAATAACTATATAGATATGACTATATCATCGTTGTATGATTTGATTGTTGTGTAAGTTTGTTGTAGATCCTAGTACTTGATGTTTGTGGAATGTTGCAGGGAGAGTTGTTTGTTGGAGACCAGGCTGGATCTATTCACATCTGGGACCTGAAGACTGACAACAATGAACACTTTGTAAGTTTAACCACCTACTACATAACACTCAAGCTTGTTAACTCATCAGGACTGAAAGGCGATTAGAATTTGTAAAATTCATTATTCTTCTCCTTAAAATAAGGGCGTCTGCCACGGTGTAAAATATTTGATTCTCCATTTTAAGATCTATGATCAAGTGTTAAAATGTAATCAGTCTGATTAAAATCAACCCTGTTCTGAGGAATTAAATATGCAAAATAGTTCATATCAGGATACAAACTGGTTCTATAAATTCCTCACCTCAAGATCTGAGGACACCTTGTATAGACGCGTGTAACGTACCAGTTTGGCGCAGAGAAATAGACCAATCACATCAGAGTTCATGGGCGTCACCTTTTTGAAAGCATTCTAGACAGAGGAAAGGATAGCTTTTTTTGAGTTATCTGCCCCTAGTCTCTTGCACTGAAAACTTTTGTTGGACTCTTGTGATTGGTTAACTGAATTGTGTCAGAACATTGGATCATACGGGCTGTTATCAGACGGTTTTGCCAGGAAATCTCTGAATGATGTTAAATTATATCCCGATAAATGTACTATTTTGCAATTTTGATCCCTCGGAAAACTGTCTATTTTAATCAAACTGAAATGTAATCATAAAGGTATGTTCATGATGTTTCAAACTCCCTATTTTATTACTGTAGTCCTCAAAAAAGTAAAGCTTATATATATGCTCTGAAGCTCTTTCACTGTGGGACAGGCAGAACTCTCTCCATCAAGTGTCCACATGTTACATAATGATCTGTGTGTGCCAGGTGTAAAACACTAAAACACTATACAGTGCTATGATATGAGACTGGTTTAAGTTCTTTGTTGCCGATATCTCACATGATTTCAACTGTTGCTTGCTTGCTTTAGTTTTGCATTTTACTTTTCCCTAAAGATAATAGATTTTAGAGTGTATGTAACATATAGCATAATGTGCAATTCAAAGAGATAGCTCCTTATAAGCTGTTTTATTTCACATCTCATGGATGAAAAGGACTAGAATACTGAAATTAATTGTTGACATACTTTGACAAGCATTGTATAATTGCATGTTTGATGACTATATTATATTATATTCATATGTAAGTCTTTAACATTAGATTACAAATCATGCAAAGTATATGAGCTACAGAGTCATTGGCTCTATTTTAAGATTCTAATAAACCACAAAGTGTAATTTTACAGAACTTCAGCAATGATCATTGCATCAAGATGTAGGATCTATAATGGGTGTGCGGGCCCCCTTCCTGACATAGACCAGGTTTACAATATAGATTGAGTTTTCTTCTGTTCACAAATATATTTTTTCTTCTGATTTACAAGATTATTTTAGAATAAAGGCAATATACATGTTTCTTTGCTCCACTGTCAATGTTTGTTGTAGATCCCAGAGCCAGATGCCGCTATCCAGTCCATCAGTATCGACCCCATGGGTACCATGATGGCTGCTGTCAACAATAAGGTTTGTCTTGTCTTGTCTTGTTCACAAGTTAACAAATGATTTTAAGATGAAAGAGTTATAACATTGATAAAAGAATCAAGGAATGTACCTTTAAACATTTTAAGGAAAGTAAAAGCAAATCCAATATGCGTTTGTTAGTACAATGATTGATCTCGATGTTACACCATGTAATACTTGTAAGGAGAAGCTACTGATCCACTTCAGGTATCTGTAAGTCATGTTGAATCTCTCTCCTAGGGAAACTGCTACATCTGGAACCTGACGGGAGGGAAGCGTGACGAGCCGACCCAGCTGCACCCTAAAACCAAATACCCGGCCCACAACCGCTACGTCCTCAAGTGTCTCTTCAGTCCAGACTCAACGTAAGTTTCTACTTTGCAAGATATTAAGCTGAAGATGCCTTGTCTTGAATGTATTAATGTATAAGTAAGAATAATTAAGCAGAAGTAATGACCTGTTGCACATGTGTATATAAGACGAAATCCAAAGTAAGAAGGAAATATGGTTCAATCTCAGACTGCTGGCAACAACGTCGGCAGATCAAAAGTGTCGGATATGGAAGACAGCGGACCTGACGATGCTGACGGAACTGAAGGACCCCCAGCAGAGATGGGTGTGGGACTGTGCCTTTAGTGGGGACTCGGAGTATATCATCACAGGTACGTGTATATAACTCAGAGAAGGTCATCACAGGTATTTATATATAACTCGGAGTATATCATTACAGGTACCTATGTATAACTCGGAGTATATCATCACAGGTACGTGTATATATCAGGTCCAACGTTTGATGTACCTCGGAGTAATCATCACAGGTACGGATAAATATGAAGTCTAATCTTCAGTGTGTGTTAAACATAGATACAAAATCATAGGTACACAGACTTTTGTCATGTGATAGATTTTTTCTTAGAATTTATAGTATTGTAAATATTGGAACTGTATGATACCTGGCATGGTGATGCTTCTTAACACTTTGTTGTTTATATATAGCACCAAACTCTTCTGAAGGCCAATTAACAGGAATCGAAACAAGGAAAAATCTGAACTGAAGGGAGTATCTCGAGCTGTGTTAGTATTATCAGACAAAATACTCATGACAAGTTGTTGAGACATTATCATGTAACATATCCGTTTCAAGTATTCTAGTTCCAACTTCTTGACATTTTCAGCATCCTCAGATCAAATGGCAAGACTATGGAGTGTAAACACAGGAGAAGTGAAGCGCGAGTACAGCGGCCATCAGAAAGCAGTTGTGTGTCTCGCCTTCAGAGACGAAGTTGTCACGTGACACTAACTTTACAATTGACTTTGTTTTTATTGTTAATGAATTGGATGTCATGTTATTTGTTATTTTGGAAGTGCCGTACCTCAAGACGAATACAGAGGCTGGGGTGAGTTGAATAGAGACATGTTGAAATCACACGTCCACAAACTTATACAGGATGGACACATCCTCAAAAATATACAGTGTGATTGGATGGTGCAGAATGACAAGTTCTATGGATGTACAATGAAGATGACCTTCCAGTGATGATTCTAACAATCAAATGATAGAAGAGATAACTCTTTAATTTGGATGGTCGAAGAAAGCAAAATAAAAACAGTTTTAGAATTGCCACAAAATGTTCACTGCTTCTTCCTCAAACTTTTGATCCAATAAAATCTTAACTGTTGAATGGATTGAAGAGCAACTGACATAGTTTGACTTATTGATTCTTTATAAAAAGTTTTCGAAAACAAAACAATTTTAAAAAGCAGTGATTATTTAATCTCCATCATGGCCCTTGGAAGAAAGGGGCAGGCAGTCAGTCATCTGAATCATACTCCTGGCTAGAAGTTATTGTGATTGAGAAGCATCGCTAAATTGTGGTACTTTAGATTTCCATTTCCCATTCATTTACCCCAACAGAGTCAAGTCATTTGTATGAATAGGATGTAGAAGGTATGTTTGCATCAAATCTAAATGTGACAAAATGTGTATTATTATATTGTTGTGTCAAACTGATCATTATCAATCAATCAAGTGTTTTGTTGTTAGAAACATACTTTGTTATATTGGATCATGTTCACCGACCTATAATCATCTACATCTCAGTTGTGCAGTCTGAAAGTTGTGTACTTTCTCTCAATCAGGTGATACCTCACTCAGAGAAACATGGGATCTTTGTTTTGTTTGGTCTACTTTAAATATTTTGAAAACTGATGAGATTTTATTGTTGTCATGTTCTTAAATTCGAAAGTTAATTATTCTTTTCTGTACATTTTAGCTTTGTCATGTAAAGAAGTATGAATATTGACATTGTTCCGATCATCCCGTACATGTGCGGAGTGAAAGGATTGGTGTTTGTTCCGATCATCCTGTACATGTGCGGAGTGAAAGGATTGGCTCCGAACACTGTTCTGTTCCAAAAAAAGCAGGCGCAAGGTGCAATAGAACAGAAAAGTGTTTGTAGTCACTCCTTTCACCTTGCGCATGTACCTGACGTTCTGAACAAATTTCGGAACAGTGAAAGGAGCAGGCTTTTGATGTCTGTTTGTTGTTAAGAATTTCAATAATAAAAGCACTTAAGATCATTAATTTAATGAAGTATATTAAATAAAGATTAAATCAGATTTAATTTAGGGTGTTATCAGACTTGATTTTGAATAATGAATTAATGATAACAACAGTAGTTATCATGTTGATCATGTTATCCTCTTGTACAGACAGCTCATGTAATAAAATGAAATATAAAACATTATTTTTATCATTGGGTGTTTTGAAAATATTTATTGTGTGTAATATTCGCCAATTTAGTTAAGATAAGTGGTAATACATTTTATTACTCATAGATAACAATGAGTTGGTTACACACATGTGTGATACCACCGCGTGATGTCGCAAGGTCATAATCGGCGCATGATGTCATAGCCGTTTTTGGTTGACGTCACAATGTTAGCCGCGCGACTGCAATAGCGGGTGGCCTATTTGCAAATAAGCGTCACTAATCACGATTTTCTTGCAATTCAGCGCTATTTACATCATTGAGTAATAAATAAAATACTAAACTGGGTCCCGTTTGATAAAACGTTTATGAAACTCGTGAATGGCATCGGTATTTAACTCGCTTTCGCTCGTTAAAATACCAAACCATCCACTCGTTTCATAAACATGTTATCAAACGGGACGTCGTTTAGTATTCTACATTTATAACCCATATGGTTGAAAGTAACGAGCACATGTGCACATTTTCACATTGTTTCTGCGCCACTTCCCTTATTTCTGTCCCGCCACAAGTGAAATGATCAGTCTCCTAAATTTATTTAAAAATTCAAATGGAATAGAATTGGTAATAAAGAAATTATAACACTTAAAAGTGTGCCGTATGACTACGTGCAAATTTGTTTATAACTCTCGTTTGGGCAATAACAAAATTCACATTAGTTTCGTAAAAGTCCTATAACACACTTCCATGGGTAATGATCTCGATATATTCGGAAGTGAGCAGAATGTGCTTCTTGAAAGATGGTTATATAGCCTGTGATGGACCCTAGCTAGGTTCTAATCATAACGAGGACCGGACATACAGGATACCACACTAGTGCATGTCTTATACCGTCAGCAACACTGCCAAAATGGTATGTTCTATTGTTCGTAATATGACAGTTTTCCCGAGGGGGAATGAATGGCATGTTCATAGTATGACGCTACCGTGAACAAAGTTATGATATGGGCATGACACTAACGCTCTTTTCAATGCCGAAGTCATTTTTTAAGGACATTACACGTTAAACACGATAGCATGACATGGTTCCAATTAACATACACCATCAAAGGAGACACCTGACAAAGAAAGCACTGCCAATCAATTCATGTAAACCAAACTCCCCACAGTGCTGTTACGTCTCTCTTTGCATCTTGCCTTTGACACGTATGATAGTCGACCAACCCTGGGTAGGAGGTGGGACATCACTAGACAAGTATGGAAAATATGAACCCCGGTATGTTTGTCCTACGTAGTTAATCTAGTATACTATCGCCGTGATAGAAATAAAGAACTTATGAGAGCGACTTTTACTTGTGCACGAACTCACATTGCCACATACTCGCTGTAAGCTCTTCAACCACCTAGCCACATACTCGCTGTAAGCTCTTCAACCACCTAGCCACATACTCGCTGTAAGCTCTTCAACCACCTTGCCACATACTCGCTGTAAGCTCTTCAACCACCTAGCCACATACTCACTGTAAGCTCTTCAACCACCTAGCCACATACTCGCTGTAAGCTCTTCAACCACCTTGCCACATACTCGCTGTAAGTTCTTCAACCACCTTGCCACATACTCGCTGTAAGCTCTTCAACCACCTAGCCACATACTCGCTGTAAGCTCTTCAACCACCTTGCCACATACTCGCTGTAAGCTCTTCAACCACCTAGCCACATACTCGCTGTTACCTCTTCAACCACCTTGCCACATACTCGCTGTAACCTCTTCAACCACCTTGCCACATACTCGCTGTAAGCTCTTCAACCACCTAGCCACATACTCGCTGTAAGCTCTTCAACCACCTTGCCACATACTCGCTGTAAGTTCTTCAACCACCTAGCCACATATATACTTGTAAGCTCTTCAACCACCTTGCCACATACTCGCTGTAAGTTCTTCAACCACCTTGCCACATACTCGCTGTAACCTCTTCAACCACCTAGCCACATACTCGCTGTAAGCTCTTCAACCACCTTGCCACATACTCGCTGTAAGCTCTTCAACCACCTAGCCACATACTCGCTGTAAGCTCTTCAACCACCTTGCCACATACTCGCTGTAAGTTCTTCAACCACCTAGCCACATATATACTTGTAAGCTCTTCAACCACCTTGCCACATACTCGCTGTAAGTTCTTCAACCACCTTGCCACATACTCGCTGTAACCTCTTCAACCACCTAGCCACATACTCGCTGTAAGCTCTTCAACCACCTTGCCACATACTCGCTGTAAGCTCTTCAACCACCTAGCCACATACTCGCTGTAAGCTCTTCAGCCACCTAGCCACATACTCGCTGTAAGCTCTTCAACCACCTAGCCACATACTCGCTGTAAGCTCTTCAACCACCTAGCCACATACTCGCTGTAAGCTCTTCAACCACCTTGCCACATACTCGCTGTAAGCTCTTCAACCACCTAGCCACATACTCACTGTAAGCTCTTCAACCACCTAGCCACATACTCGCTGTAAGCTCTTCAACCACCTTGCCACATACTCGCTGTAAGTTCTTCAACCACCTTGCCAAATACTCGCTGTAAGCTCTTCAACCACCTAGCCACATACTCGCTGTAAGCTCTTCAACCACCTTGCCACATACTCGCTGTAAGCTCTTCAACCACCTAGCCACATACTCGCTGTTACCTCTTCAACCACCTTGCCACATACTCGCTGTAACCTCTTCAACCACCTTGCCACATACTCGCTGTAAGCTCTTCAACCACCTAGCCACATACTCGCTGTAAGCTCTTCAACCACCTTGCCACATACTCGCTGTAAGTTCTTCAACCACCTAGCCACATATATACTTGTAAGCTCTTCAACCACCTTGCCACATACTCGCTGTAAGTTCTTCAACCACCTTGCCACATACTCGCTGTAACCTCTTCAACCACCTAGCCACATACTCGCTGTAAGCTCTTCAACCACCTTGCCACATACTCGCTGTAAGCTCTTCAACCACCTAGCCACATACTCGCTGTAAGCTCTTCAACCACCTTGCCACATACTCGCTGTAAGTTCTTCAACCACCTAGCCACATATATACTTGTAAGCTCTTCAACCACCTTGCCACATACTCGCTGTAAGTTCTTCAACCACCTTGCCACATACTCGCTGTAACCTCTTCAACCACCTAGCCACATACTCGCTGTAAGCTCTTCAACCACCTTGCCACATACTCGCTGTAAGCTCTTCAACCACCTAGCCACATACTCGCTGTAAGCTCTTCAGCCACCTAGCCACATACTCGCTGTAACCTCTTCAACCACCTAGCCACATACTCGCTGTAAGCTCTTCAACCACCTAGCCACATACTCGCTGTAACCTCTTCAACCACCTTGCCACATACTCGCTGTAAGTTCTTCAACCACCTAGCCACATATATACTTGTAAGCTCTTCAACCACCTTGCCACATACTCGCTGTAAGTTCTTCAACCACCTTGCCACACACTCGCTGTAACCTCTTCAACCACCTGGCCACATACTCGCTGTAAGCTCTTCAACCACCTTGCCACATACTCGCTATAAGCTCTTCAACCACCTGGCCACATACTCGCTGTAAGCTCTTCAACCACCTAGCCACATACTCGCTGTAAGTTCTTCAACCACCTAGCCACATATATACTCGCTGTAAGCTCTTCAACCACCTAGCCACATACTCGCTGTAAGCTCTTCAACCACCTTGCCACATACTCGCTGTAAGCTCTTCAACCACCTTGCCACATACTCGCTGTAACCTCTTCAACCACATAGCCACATACTCGCTGTAACCTCTTCAACCACCTAGCCACATACTCGCTGTAACCTCTTCAACCACCTGGCCACATACTCGCTGTAAGCTCTTCAACCACCTAGCCACATATATACTTGTAAGCTCTTCAACCACCTTCCACATACTCGCTGTAAGCTCTTCAAACACCTTGCCACATACTCGCTGTAACCTCTTCAACCACATAGCCACATACTAGCTGTAACCTCTTCAACCACCTAGCCACATACTCGCTGTAACCTCTTCAACCACCTGGCCACATACTCGCTGTAAGCTCTTCAACCACCTAGCCACATATATACTTGTAAGCTCTTCAACCACCTAGCCACATACTCGCTGTAACCTCTTCAACCACCTGGCCACATACTCGCTGTAACCTCTTCAACCACCTAGCCACATACTCGCTGTAAGCTCTTCAACCACCTAGCCACATATATACTTGTAAGCTCTTCAACCACCTTGCCACATACTCGCTGTAACCTCTTCAACCACCTAGCCACATACTCGCTGTAACCTCTTCAACCACCTAGCCACATACTCGCTGTAACCTCTTCAACCACCTGGCAACATACTCGCTGTAACCTCTTCAATCACCTTGCCACATACTCGCTATAAGCTCTTCAACCACCTGGCCACATACTCGCTGTAAGCTCTTCAACCACCTTGCCACATACTCGCTGTAACCTCTTCAACCACCTGGCCACATACTTGCTGTAACCTCTTCAACCACCTTGCCACATACTCGCTATAAGCTCTTCAACCACCTGGCCACATACTCGCTGTAAGCTCTTCAACCACCTAGCCACATACTCGCTGTAAGTTCTTCAACCACCTAGCCACATATATACTCGCTGTAAGCTCTTCAACCACCTAGCCACATACTCGCTGTAAGCTCTTCAACCACCTTGCCACATACTCGCTGTAAGCTCTTCAACCACCTTGCCACATACTCGCTGTAACCTCTTCAACCACATAGCCACATACTCGCTGTAACCTCTTCAACCACCTAGCCACATACTCGCTGTAAGCTCTTCAACCACCTAGCCACATACTCGCTGTAAGTTCTTCAACCACCTAGCCACATATATACTTGTAAGCTCTTCAACCACCTAGCCACATACTCGCTGTAAGCTCTTCAACCACCTTGCCACATACTCGCTGTAAGCTCTTCAACCACCTTGCCACATACTCGCTGTAAGCTCTTCAGCCACCTAGCCACATACTCGCTGTAACCTCTTCAACCACCTAGCCACATACTCGCTGTAAGCTCTTCAACCACCTAGCCACATATATACTTGTAAGCTCTTCAACCACCTAGCCACATACTCGCTGTAACCTCTTCAACCACCTGGCCACATACTCGCTGTAACCTCTTCAACCACCTAGCCACATACTCGCTGTAAGCTCTTCAACCACCTAGCCACATATATACTTGTAAGCTCTTCAACCACCTTGCCACATACTCACTGTAACCTCTTCAACCACCTAGCCACATACTCGCTGTAACCTCTTCAACCACCTAGCCACATACTCGCTGTAACCTCTTCAACCACCTGGCAACATACTCGCTGTAACCTCTTCAATCACCTTGCCACATACTCGCTATAAGCTCTTCAACCACCTGGCCACATACTCGCTGTAAGCTCTTCAACCACCTTGCCACATACTCGCTGTAACCTCTTCAACCACCTGGCCACATACTTGCTGTAACCTCTTCAACCACCTTGCCACATACTCGCTATAAGCTCTTCAACCACCTGGCCACATACTCGCTGTAAGCTCTTCAACCACCTAGCCACATACTCGCTGTAAGTTCTTCAACCACCTAGCCACATATATACTCGCTGTAAGCTCTTCAACCACCTAGCCACATACTCGCTGTAAGCTCTTCAACCACCTTGCCACATACTCGCTGTAAGCTCTTCAACCACCTTGCCACATACTCGCTGTAACCTCTTCAACCACATAGCCACATACTCGCTGTAACCTCTTCAACCACCTAGCCACATACTCGCTGTAAGCTCTTCAACCACCTAGCCACATACTCGCTGTAAGTTCTTCAACCACCTAGCCACATATATACTTGTAAGCTCTTCAACCACCTAGCCACATACTCGCTGTAAGCTCTTCAACCACCTTGCCACATACTCGCTGTAAGCTCTTCAACCACCTTGCCACATACTCGCTGTAAGCTCTTCAGCCACCTAGCCACATACTCGCTGTAACCTCTTCAACCACCTAGCCACATACTCGCTGTAAGCTCTTCAACCACCTAGCCACATACTCGCTGTAACCTCTTCAACCACCTTGCCACATACTCGCTGTAAGTTCTTCAACCACCTAGCCACATATATACTTGTAAGCTCTTCAACCACCTTGCCACATACTCGCTGTAAGTTCTTCAACCACCTTGCCACACACTCGCTGTAACCTCTTCAACCACCTGGCCACATACTCGCTGTAAGCTCTTCAACCACCTTGCCACATACTCGCTATAAGCTCTTCAACCACCTGGCCACATACTCGCTGTAAGCTCTTCAACCACCTAGCCACATACTCGCTGTAAGTTCTTCAACCACCTAGCCACATATATACTCGCTGTAAGCTCTTCAACCACCTAGCCACATACTCGCTGTAAGCTCTTCAACCACCTTGCCACATACTCGCTGTAAGCTCTTCAACCACCTTGCCACATACTCGCTGTAACCTCTTCAACCACATAGCCACATACTCGCTGTAACCTCTTCAACCACCTAGCCACATACTCGCTGTAACCTCTTCAACCACCTGGCCACATACTCGCTGTAAGCTCTTCAACCACCTAGCCACATATATACTTGTAAGCTCTTCAACCACCTTCCACATACTCGCTGTAAGCTCTTCAAACACCTTGCCACATACTCGCTGTAACCTCTTCAACCACATAGCCACATACTAGCTGTAACCTCTTCAACCACCTAGCCACATACTCGCTGTAACCTCTTCAACCACCTGGCCACATACTCGCTGTAAGCTCTTCAACCACCTAGCCACATATATACTTGTAAGCTCTTCAACCACCTAGCCACATACTCGCTGTAACCTCTTCAACCACCTGGCCACATACTCGCTGTAACCTCTTCAACCACCTAGCCACATACTCGCTGTAAGCTCTTCAACCACCTAGCCACATATATACTTGTAAGCTCTTCAACCACCTTGCCACATACTCGCTGTAACCTCTTCAACCACCTAGCCACATACTCGCTGTAACCTCTTCAACCACCTAGCCACATACTCGCTGTAACCTCTTCAACCACCTGGCAACATACTCGCTGTAACCTCTTCAATCACCTTGCCACATACTCGCTATAAGCTCTTCAACCACCTGGCCACATACTCGCTGTAAGCTCTTCAACCACCTTGCCACATACTCGCTGTAACCTCTTCAACCACCTGGCCACATACTTGCTGTAACCTCTTCAACCACCTTGCCACATACTCGCTATAAGCTCTTCAACCACCTGGCCACATACTCGCTGTAAGCTCTTCAACCACCTAGCCACATACTCGCTGTAAGTTCTTCAACCACCTAGCCACATATATACTCGCTGTAAGCTCTTCAACCACCTAGCCACATACTCGCTGTAAGCTCTTCAACCACCTTGCCACATACTCGCTGTAAGCTCTTCAACCACCTTGCCACATACTCGCTGTAACCTCTTCAACCACATAGCCACATACTCGCTGTAACCTCTTCAACCACCTAGCCACATACTCGCTGTAAGCTCTTCAACCACCTAGCCACATACTCGCTGTAAGTTCTTCAACCACCTAGCCACATATATACTTGTAAGCTCTTCAACCACCTAGCCACATACTCGCTGTAAGCTCTTCAACCACCTTGCCACATACTCGCTGTAAGCTCTTCAACCACCTTGCCACATACTCGCTGTATGCTCTTCAACCACCTAGCCACATACTCGCTGTAAGCTCTTCAACCACCTAGCCACATACTCGCTGTAACCTCTTCAACCACCTTGCCACATACTCGCTGTAAGCTATTCAACCACCTTGCCACATACTCGCTGTAAGCTATTCAACCACCTTGCCACATACTCGCTGTAAGCTCTTCAACCACCTAGCCACATACTCGCTGTAAGCTCTTCAACCACCTAGCCACATACTCGCTATAAGTTCTTCAACCACCTTGCCACATATATACTTGTAAGCTCTTCAACCACCTAGCCACATACTCGCTGTAAGCTCTTCAACCACCTTGCCACATACTCGCTGTAAGCTCTTCAACCACCTAGCCACATACTCGCTGTAAGCTCTTCAACCACCTAGCCACATACTCGCTGTAAGTTCTTCAACCACCTTGCCACATATATACTTGTAAGCTCTTCAACCACCTAGCCACATACTCGCTGTAAGCTCTTCAACCACCTAGCCACATACTCGCTGTAAGTTCTTCAACCACCTTGCCACATATATACTTGTAAGCTCTTCAACCTCCTAGCCACATACTCGCTGTAAGCTCTTCAACCACCTAGCCACATACTCGCTGTAAGCTCTTCAACCACCTAGCCACATACTCGCTGAAAGCTCTTCAACCACCAAGCCACATACTCGCTGTGAGTTCTTCAACCACCTTGCCACATACTCGCTGTAAGCTCTTTAACCACCTAGCCACATACTCGCTGTAAGCTCTTCAACCACATAGCCACATACTCGCTATAAGCTCTTCAACCACCTTGCCAGATATACTCGCTGTAAGCTCTTCAACCACCTTGCCACATACTCGCTGTAAGCTCTTCAACCACCTTGCCACATACTCGCTGTAAGCTCTTCAACCACCTAGCCACATACTCGCTGTAAGCTCTTCAACCACCTAGCCACATACTCGCTGTAAGCTCTTCAACAACCTTGCCACATACTCGCTGTAAGCTCTTCAACCACCTAGCCACATACTCGCTGTAAGTTCTTCAACCACATAGCCACATATATACTTGTAAGCTCTTCAACCACCTTGCCACATACTCACTGTAAGCTCTTCAACCACCTAGCCACATACTCGCTGTAACCTCTTCAACCACCTGGCCACATACTCGCTGTAACCTCTTCAACCACCTAGCCACATACTCGCTGTAACCTCTTCAACCACCTTGCCACATACTCGCTGTAAGCTCTTCAACCACCTAGCCACATACTCGCTGTAAGCTCTTCAACCACCTTGCCACATACTCGCTGTAAGCTCTTCAACCACCTAGCCACATACTCGCTGTAAGTTCTTCAACCACATAGCCACATATATACTTGTAAGCTCTTCAACCACCTAGCCACATACTCGCTGTAAGTTCTTCAACCACCTAGCCACATATATACTTGTAAGCTCTTCAACCACCTTGCCACATACTCGCTGTAAGCTCTTCAACCACCTTGCCACATACTCGCTGTAAGCTCTTCAACCACCTAGCCACATACTCGCTGTAAGCTCTTCAACCACCTAGCCACATACTCGCTGTAAGCTCTTCAACCACCTTGCCACATACTCGCTGTAAGCTCTTCAACCACCTAGCCACATACTCGCTGTAAGCTCTTCAACCACCTAGCCACATACTCGCTGTAAGCTCTTCAACCACCTTGCCACATACTCGCTGTAAGCTCTTCAACCACCTAGCCACATACTCGCTGTAAGCTCTTCAACCACCTAGCCACATACTCGCTGTAAGCTCTTCAACCACCAAGCCACGTACTCGCTATAAGTTCTTCAACCACCTTGCCACATATATACTTGTAAGCTCTTCAACCACCTAGCCACATACTCGCTGTAAGCTCTTCAACCACCTTGCCACATACTCGCTGTAAGCTCTTCAACCACCTAGCCACATACTCGCTGTAAGCTCTTCAACCACCTAGCCACATACTCGCTGTAAGTTCTTCAACCACCTTGCCACATATATACTTGTAAGCTCTTCAACCTCCTAGCCACATACTCGCTGTAAGCTCTTCAACCACCTAGCCACATACTCGCTGTAAGCTCTTCAACCACCTTGCCACATACTCGCTGTAAGCTCTTCAACCACCTAGCCACATACTCGCTGTGAGTTCTTCAACCACCTTGCCACATACTCGCTGTAAGCTCTTCAACCACCTAGCCACATACTCGCTGTAAGCTCTTCAACCACATAGCCACATACTCGCTGTAAGCTCTTCAACCACCTTTCCACATATATACTTGTAAGCTCTTCAACCACCTAGCCACATACTCGCTGTAAGCTCTTCAACCACCTAGCCACATACTCGCTGTAAGCTCTTCAACCACCTAGCCACATACTCGCTGTAAGCTCTTCAACCACCTTGCCACATATATACTTGTAAGCTCTTCAACCACCTAGCCACATACTCGCTGTAAGCTCTTCAACCACCTAGCCACATACTCGCTGTAAGCTCTTCAACCACCTAGCCACATATATACTCGCTGTAAGCTCTTCAACCACCTAGCCACATACTCGCTGTAAGCTCTTCAACCACCTAGCCACATACTCGCTGTAAGCTCTTCAACCACCTAGCCACATACTCGCTATAAGCTCTTCAACCACCTGGCCACATACTCGCTGTAAGCTCTTCAACCACCTTGCCACATACTCGCTGTAAGCTCTTCAACCACCTTGCCACATACTCGCTGTAAGCTCTTCAACCACCTTGCCACATACTCGCTGTAAGCTCTTCAACCACCTTGCCACATACTCGCTGTAAGCTCTTCAACCACCTTGCCACATACTCGCTGTAAGCTCTTCAACCACATAGCCACATACTCGCTATAAGCTCTCCAACCACCTAGCCACATACTCGCTGTAAGTTCTTCAATCACCTAGCCACACATTTGCTGTAAGCTCTTCAACCACCTTGCCACATACTCGCTGTAAGCTCTTCAACCACCTTGCCACATACTCGCTGTAAGCTCTTCAACCACCTTGTCACATACTCGCTGTAAGCTCTTCAACCACCTTGCCACATACTCGCTGTAAGTTCTTCAACCACCTTGCCACATACTCGCTGTAAGCTCTTCAACCACATTGCCACATACTCACTGTAAGCTCTTCAACCACATAGCCACATACTCGCTATAAGCTCTCCAACCACCTAGCCACATACTCGCTGTAAGTTCTTCAATCATCTAGCCACATATTTGCTGTAAGCTCTTCAACCACCTTGCCACATACTCGCTGTAAGCTCTTCAACCACCTTGCCACATACTCGCTGTAAGCTCTTCAACCACCTTGTCACATACTCGCTGTAAGCTCTTCAACCACCTTGCCACATACTCGCTGTAAGCTCTTCAACCACCTTTCCACATACTCGCTATAAGCTCTCCAACCACCTAGCCACATATTTGCTGTAAGCTCTTCAACCACCTTGCCACATACTCGCTGTAAGCTCTTCAACCACCTAGCCACATACTCGCTGTAAGCTCTTCAACCACCTTTCCACATACTCGCTATAAGCTCTCCAACCACCTAGCCACATATTTGCTGTAAGCTCTTCAACCACCTTGCCACATACTCGCTGTAAGCTCTTCAACCACCTAGCCACATACTCGCTGTAAGCTCTTCAACCACCTTGTCACATACTCGCTGTAAGCTCTTCAACCACCTTGCCACATACTCGCTGTAAGCTCTTCAACCACCTGGCCACATACTCGCTGTAAGCTCTTCAACCACCTTGCCACATATTCGCTGTAAGCTCTTCAACCACCTCATCGCATAATTTACTAGAATTTAATATTGCATAACATTCATAGGAACATTCAACAGCCCGCTAATCAATCGATGTTTTTGTTACAACGTTTCGCCTACAGTAACTCGGTCCTGTAGCTCTGTAGACGCGAATCATTAACAGAAATAAATCAATAACAATAAGTGCATATTTATAATGTTCTTCTTCCACCCCCTTGGCGCTACAGACTAGTTCCACTTGAGTGTTACAGTTCATGATCATAGAGTCTATGCAGTAAACAGGTAGGTTTTAAGTCTCGATTTAAACGTGTCAGAGCTTTTAATTGCACAAGGGAGACAAATTCGAAAACATGGGCGCAGTTTCGGAGAAAGTTTGGTATCCAAAATATCTAGTTTGTTACATGGCACCACCAGTAGATCGATCCACGGTACTGGGTTACAGCAAAAAGTACAATCAATTGAGTCCGTTATCTCTTATGGTGTATGACTTGAAACTACACAAACACCAGACGCATAAAGTCTCTCTATCCTCCTTGAATGCTCACAAACTTTCAGTTAGTTCAGAATAAAACAATCACGAATTTACAATTTAGTGTGCTATGTAATTGCGTGCAAACGAAACAAAGTCAGTTATCAATCAAAAGCCCAAGTTTGATACTGGCATCTCCAACATAGGTTCCACCCAGGGGGTCTACAGCATTTACATGCAAACTTTGTCAGAAGGTGGCTGTTATGGGTGCGACCATTGCGGATCATGGGGGGCAACCACTGTCCAGCACTAAATCTATACGATACACAAGAAGAATGTAATATTATCGACGAACCTTTTCTATACTTCAGACAACATTAAAGGTACATCAATTGTGTTGTTTGGGGTCACTTACGCTAAACGTTATAAATTGTGTTATGTTATCGAGAAGTACTGACTGTTGCCGAAAATTGCGATTTTGATTTTAATCGACTTAGTATATTGACGGTGTGAAGGTAAAAGTAGTGATTGCTGATCGAAAACCGGACGATGTACCGCTTGTGGCGCGCGCCAATGAGTCAAACGTAATTTTGATATCTTATTTATAACAGACAAACTGATAGATATGGGTTGATCATGTTTAATAGGTCATATAACTACTGTCCATGTAAATGGGTTGTGTAGTTTCGGTTTCGGCAAATTCATAATGATGTTACTCTTTTTTAATTGGAAACTAGTAATTATAATATATTTGGTGATTGGGGATGTATATAAAAGCTGAGTGAATTTATTTGCACTGTAAACAGCACATATGGTGAGTTAGAACGTATTTAAGCCTAATAAACTTTCATGAAACACAATGGATGCACCTTTAAATGACTAATTTACAATATCGAGCAAGCTAAATTAGGAGTGATGGAACTAAATTCTGACCCGCGAACTCGGACACGTGGTATATAGGCCTAAACCGTATCAGTGGTTGCAATGCTTTCTCGACGGTTAGATTATCCTACGCTTACATTGTTTGTCAAGTTGCTCATAAAACTCCAAACTGACCATCAAAAAAACATATCAACGCAAATGCAAGATATTTTACTCCACGAGTGTTCAAACACGACTGAAAGAGCGGTATAGGCCTACTTGATATCTCCAGATGACAACTAAACTAAACTTTTAATCTTTGAAAACATTATAATGATGTTGACAGTATCGTTTATTAACATAAACTTTATCAATGCAATGCAAGCTTTCTTCAATTATTAACCATGTGTCCAAAATCATTTTGAAATAACGAGTTCACCCCCCCATTTCTGACAAGAAAAAGTATTGAAATTGTGAAAACTTCTTTACAAATTAGCCTATCAAAGACATTCAAAATCAATGTTATCAGTCAGCAGTCTTTTGTTTTTGAAAATAATCTATAGCTTATTTTGCTCGTGTTTTCATATTTGGTTCCTTATCAAAAACTATCCTTTGTCATAAGGCGATTGCCACGTCCAACCGGGCTCACTACATTGTGACTTTCCCTTGTGATAATGTAGTAAGATTCGATTAAAGACCGTCTGAACTCAATTCAAGTCGTGATATGGCCTATCTGCATACCACATCAGCCTACTCATACCTGACTCAGGATTGTTCACGATTCCCTTAATACATTTGTATTTGTATGGCCACTCCGCAACTTGGTCTAAAGGAATGACAGAAGCACCTTGGAGAAGAGCTGTAGTATCCCCCTGCAGTGCTTTCATACTTCGACAGCTCGCTATTGTGCAGATCTGCGCACTAAACGGTAGCAACTATGTAGAGAAAGAAAGGAGATAAAAGACGCTGTGAATGCATGACAATCTTTTCTTCATACAATTGTGGCGTCCCAAGTCTCATAAAGAGTTTTACCCGGAGAAATATACACGGGTGTGGATATCACGACATGACAAGAAGTTGAAATGAGATTAAGTTAAACAGGGGAACTTTATATTTCAAGGTAAACTATCAAATGTAACTTCAGTGCTTTCAATGAGCGGTAAAGACCAATATATTTCTTCATGTCGGGGAGGAGTAGTGACAGTAGTCACCCACTGAAGTCTCTGTGTTTTCTCACTATGCTTCAAAATAATGTTTATAATGCATGTTTATAGTTAGTTATAAAAACGATTGATTCAGGTGTATGTAATACAGAAGAGCATTCACGATAAATTCATCATTCAATATCTGTAATAACAATTGAAAATCCAATGTTCAGTATTCGTCATAACGACCAAGTTAAATAGTTGAAGAAACCCCTGTATGTATGCGATTCATCAGTGGTATCGACTCTCGACCAGCTGGATAATTCTACAAACAGTCCCTAGAAGATCGCGATGGATTACAGAGACGTCTTGACCTTCATCTTCTGTTTAACGGGTAAGTTAGTTCTACATTGTCTACATGAGGCAGATCAAATATGGGATTTGTCATTTAGATATCCAATGTTGGTCCCGGTATTCATAAACAGTGTTACATATCCTTGTACGATGCTATCTCTGGTGCTATTCATTAAATGAACCTCATTTTCGAACTATACATTATTAGTGAAAGAAATTATAAATAAAACATTTGACCTTTGTCCTTGAGTGTAGTGTTTATCTAATCTCACAGAAATATGCTGAAGTTTTACTTCACTCGAGAAATGTCAAATAATGAAAGAAGACTTAGTTTCGGGCCTTTCTAGGAAATGGAATAACGGAATGTTTCATGATGCCAAATGTAGAGCACGCTCTCATAAACATAATCTGACATGTACTCGTAAATATCAATACTGACAACAGCTTTCATTTTGACATTTTGAGTGTTTGTAATTTTTTGAATGGTTATAGGAGTATTTATAATAAAATTTTCAATGTTGAAATACAGCATTTATCGGTTAGACTAAAATCCGTATTTTCACTGATTGAAATACACATTCAATAACATGATGACATCGAAACAAAAACAAACTTATTGAATTTCAGGCCTGTCTCAAAATCATTTTAATAAATATTATATTCACTTTTTTTTTTAAATATAGTATGTAGTTTCATTCAAACATGATATTGAGAAAACAGAACACTGTTCCACAACATTCGAGACTCTGTCACCTTTGCTTGTATTTATGACTAAATGAAATAACGTGCTATTCAATGTCCGTATCATAAATGTGTATTTTCTGTCAGGGTTGACCTCCGCACAGAACCAGGCGCCGGTGTGGATAAACAACATGCACGGCCTGGTCATAGATGAAAACACACCGATAGGTGAGTATCAGCCTGAAAAAGAATCCAAACTTAAATGAAATCGACTTTGCAGAACTATGTTAACTAATTGCCCCCTCAACCCTTCACCCCCACAACCCTCCACCCCTCAATCCTCAATCCTCCATCCCTCGCTGTGTACTAGCCCTATCACTGAAGATTCCTCTCAACATTTATGCAATTAACCAAATTATTATTGTTGTCATTTCCTGATAATCCTATTTTATTATTTTGATTTGAGTCCCCCCGCCCCCTCTATTAATATGTGAACGAAATGTACATGTGAAGATGTCATGTTGTTGAAATGTAATATCAGAAGAGAGACCACCACACTCTATGCAGGTACTCCCGTCTACACCCTGTATGCCGAGGACGACGGCGGGAGCGTCTCCTACTACATTACATCAGAGTTGTTCGTGGTGGACAGTGTCACCGGGGTGGTCTACCTCAACGAAAACTTCAACTACGAATCGGGGGTAAATATATCTATAGAGGAATCCTTGCTTTCTATCTCGGATGTATGTTTGAATTGGAAGGGTTATTTGTATGTACTGCTTTACATCACATTCATACTAGCGATGTTAGAGGCGGAGTGTTAGAGATTTAAATATACCGTGCACCAGTATATGGGGTATACGCTGAATCGCTTTCTTGTTATTGTGTCTAGCTTTCAGACTGGTTCTAATATTGAAATTGATTCGACCGTTTTAGAAAGGAATGATGGGATGCTTATATCTATTGTATTGATGAATCAGCTCTTTAAAACCCGATAAATCCAGACAAGCCGTGACAATATTCATATTTAAAGGGACACTACGTGTTTGTCATGAAATTTTATTTAGATTTGATACATATAAAAATATTAAACGTCCTGATTAACGTCCAAATCATCTCATTCGACTTGCGCATATATATCCCCTAACGCCAAATATTTGACAATAACTTGCTTTCAATTAAACTCGAGCAGCGGCTTAATACACGATGAGAAGCCGAATTCATGTCCCCATTTACAACTACTGTATACTAGTTATATGCTCCATTGAACAGGACCAGCCAATATCTGTCTCTTTGTCTGCTGCATATAAGCTTTCAAAATTACGTTTGAATAATTGACAGCCGCGGAGCATTGTCCGGTTTTCGATCATATACGGATTGGCACAAAAAGGGTAATTTTCGACAACAGTCATTACTTCTCGATAAAATACCACCCTTGGCAAAACATTTTTTTTAACTATGTTACTACAATAACATACGGAGTGTCCCTTTAAAGTAAAGATGGCCTTATCTACCGATTAACACATGTTGAACATTTTAAACCTTGTCGGATTCTTATTTTTTCAGTCTAATAAATTCTTCGTTGAAGTCTACGCGGTGGACACCACAGGTCTTTCCGTAAGTACCTACAATACAGAGAATAGTGTCATAGCTTCTACTGCCTACGAGAGATTCATTCTAGATGGAGACAGGCGTTATGTATGACCGTTGTTTTGTTTGTTTGTTTTGTTGTTGTTGTTGTTGTTGTTGTTTTGGGGTGGGAGTAATACATATGATTTTCTACGGACTGTATTTTTATGTTGCCGTATCTTTGACACTACATTAATAAAAACAAATATTAATACTTTTATGAAGGCTTTGATTATAAATACTGTTTATTCGATTTTAACTTTTAAGTTATATATTTTATATTATGAAACTCAAAAACTGAATGTTAACAAACTGTGTTGAAACTGCGACATAAAGGGGTTGATTTAAAGGTTTTTTCCTTCTAATTATTCTTAACCCTTATGGTAACAGACGGTGTCGACTCCTACATTTACGATCGGCGACGTGAACGACAACCCGCCCATGTTTACTAGAGACATCTACGGGCAGAGTATACCCGAGGTAAATACTGTCCCTTCAGTTCAACATAAGAGTATACCCGAGGTAAATACTGTCCCTTCAGTTCAACATAAGAGTATACCCGAGGTAAATACTGTCCCTTCAGTTCAACATAAGAGTATACCCGAGGTAAATACTGTCCCTTCAGTTCAACATAAGAGTATACCCGAGGTAATACTGTCCCTTCAGTTCAACATCAGAGTATACCCGAGGTAAATACTGTCCCTTCAGTTCAACATAAGAGTATACCCGAGGTAAATACTGTCCCTTCAGTTCAACATAGAGTATACCCGAGGTAAATACTGTCCCTTCAGTTCAACATAAGAGTATAGCCGAGGTAAATACTGTCCCTTCAGTTCAACATCAGAGTATACCCGAGGTAATACTGTCCCTTCAGTTCAACATAAGAGTATACCCGAGGTAAATACTGTCCCTTCAGTTCAACATAAGAGTATACCCGAGGTAAATACTGTCCCTTCAGTTCAACATAAGAGTATACCCGAGGTAAATACTGTCCCTTCAGTTCAACATCAGAGTATACCCGAGGTAATACTGTCCCTTCAGTTCAACATAAGAGTATACCCGAGGTAAATACTGTCCCTTCAGTTCAACATCAGAGTATACCCGAGGTAATACTGTCCCTTCAGTTCAACATAAGAGTATAGCCGAGGTAAATACTGTCCCTTCAGTTCAACATCAGAGTATACCCGAGGTAAATGCTGTCCCTTCAGTTCAACATCATACTTGCTACCTTTCAAACATATTCCAAGGGACACACTTAAATAGCACAACATTAGTGTGAATGAATCACCCCCAATTTGGTGATGACACTATACATAGGTGGTTACAGAACTGAAAACTGATTTTCAACTTGATTTGATCTAGATTTTAGACAAATAGCACTGCTGTTAATGGACCATATATGGTCCCGCAACACCATAGGGGGTTTGAGGGACAGTGCCACAATGTCCCCGCAGCACTAGGGGGTTTGGAGGGAGAGGACCATATTCTCCCGCAACACTACAGGGGGTTTGAGGGACAGTGCCACAATGTCCCCGCAGCACTAGGGGGTTTGGAGGGAGAGGACCATATATGGACCCGCAGCACTATAGGAGGTTTTGAGGGAAAGTGCCACAATATCCCCGCAACGCTAGGGGGTTTGGAGGGAGAGGACCATATATGGACCCGCAGCAGTATAGGAGGTTTGGAGAGAGGGAACTAACTGTGTGATCCCGTAGCACTATAGATGGCTTGGGAGGAAAGGACCATATATGTCTCCCACAGCACTACAGGGGGTTTGAATGAAGGGAACAATCTATGTCCCCGCATCACTACAGGGGGTCTGGAGAGAGAGGACCATATATGGTCTAAAGGCATTCTGAGGGTTAATTATACCCTGCCTATCGATAGCACCTGCCATTCACATACTTTCTTACAAAATGTAATCATTACTCATTTTGACTTTCATCCAATCCGAAACTATTTATTATCGACTTAGTAAACTAAGTGAACTTTAAACCCTAATATAAGTATTTTGACATTTGTTGTAGAACCGTAAACTATTATCAGCACACTGGAACACTCATTACTAACACAATGTTGATCTGCAGGACTTCTCGCCTGGCTTCACCGTCATCAGCAACCTACTGGTTGAAGACGTCGACTACGGGGGCGACATCCTCTCCGTGGAGTGTGACCCGTATGCCGCCGTGGAGGACAACACGACTGAAGAATTTGAAGATGTATTCTTGATACATATTATATATATATATATACGAATATATTTCCAGAGGCAAAACGTAGATTCAAAATATAGAAAATGCAATCGAGAAAACTATATTTTTGTTCACTATACCGGGGCTATATACTATATACGTATTCTAAGCTTGAAGCTACGTACGTCATTTGAAATACGTCTCGAACGTCTCTCACACACGGTCCAGATTAAAATCCCATCCAATACACGATAGTGATTCATGAATAAAGAGGTTGTCATTATTCTGCCCCCTGCCAGTACGCGGAGGCTTGCCGGACCTTCCTGGCTGTGGGAGATGTGTTCTCGAGTCAGTCGTGGATAGGAAACATCCTCCTGGCGGCGGAACTGGACTACGAGACCCGGGCCAGCTACCAGCTTCCGCTTGTCACTTCGGTCAGTAACACTAAATACATGTCAATTTGGGATACATTTCGCCTTTGACAACCGCAACATGAGGACAACAGAAAGTCAGTCGCTCTTTGAATCATGTTTTCAGGATGGAACCAACCGCTATCTTCAACCGTTCGAGATTCAACTGAAAGACGTCAACGACGCTCCGCCAGTGTTCTACAACATCACAGAGAGCATAGACGTCGATGAGAACATCAGTCCGGTAGGTGATGACGTAACGGGGACGTATAAATGATGACGCAGACGGTGACGATGAAGATAATGACTTTAACGAACGAGTGCTATCATGCTGTTAATGACGTCGTTGATACTGGCCATAATGAGGGAGTTCGTGAAGATGATGGTATTACACTGATGATGACGACGCCGACATTGATGACGATATTACTATGATGATGACACTGGTGATGGCATCGCGATTATAATAATTTGTTAAGACAATGATAAAGAAAACAAGTTCTGTTGATAGTCAACTTCTTTATTGCAATATAAGACGTTAACTCTCCAAAGAACTTGTTCTCCTTTACCACGTCACCTTCTAAAGTACCTATCAACTAGAAGAAACAATGCTTTGTGTTTTACATTTGGAGTCACATTTTTTTCAATAGGGCCGATGCTAGTGCCCGTTTGTGTCAAAGTTCTACAACATCACAGAGATTATAATAATTTGTTAAGACAATGATAAAGAAAACAAGTTCTTTAAACAGGTTTCGCTACTCTTTTATACCAAACAGTGTTCGTTCGTACAATGACCTATTTATTGAATAATGTCATATTTTTATTTGATCAAGTGAATTGTGAGTGTGACTAACTCGGATGTGTTCATGTTAATTAGTCAAATTCTATTATGCAAAATAATATTATCATGTATATTTTGTTTGCGATGTGTGTTTGAAACTGGAGAACTGTATATATGATGTAAAACAAATTTCCCTTGGGACAATAAAGACATTATCTTATCTTATCTTATCTTAAGTTCATGCTGATGTTCGGTACTGCCAGTGCCCTGAATGTTGTGTTGTCGACACGTGTGTACATAGAGTGGCGTGTTTCAGGGTAACCAGGTGGGAATGTTGTGTTGTCGACACGTGTGTACATAGAGTGGCCGTGTTTCAAGGTAGCCAGGTGGGAATGTTGTGTTGTCGACACGTGTGTACATAGAGTGGCGTGTTTCAGGGTAGCCAGGTGGGAATGTTGTGTTGTCGACACGTGTGTACATAGAGTGGCGTGTTTCAGGGTAGCCAGGTGGGAATGTTGTGTTGTCGACACGTGTGTACATAGAGTGGCGTGTTTCAGGGTAGCCAGGTGGGAATGTTGTGTTGTCGACACGTGTGTACATAGAGTGGCGTGTTTCAGGGTAGCCAGGTGGGAATGTTGTGTTGTCGACACGTGTGTACATAGAGTGGCGTGTTTCAGGGTAGCCAGGTGGGAATGTTGTGTTGTCGACACGTGTGTACATAGAGTGGCGTGTTTCAGGGTAGCCAGGTGGGAATGTTGTGTTGTCGACACGTGTGTACATAGAGTGGCGTGTTTCAGGGTAGCCAGGTGGGAATGTTGTGTTGTCGACACGTGTGTACATAGAGTGGCGTGTTTCAGGGTAGCCAGGTGGGCTGGGCTATAGCTAGGGACGGAGATAAGACTGACCGCCGGGCCATCCAGTATGAGACCACTCCCTGCAACATGACGAACACCAACAGGAAAGGTACACAACCCAGCCAGTTGTAACTATACCACGTCCACGCCTTCTTGAAATGAATTTGTCTATTGAAATTATTGATATCAATTAACTCGTCAAACCAGTACCTGATACATAGAAGGTCTTGGAAACTTACTTCACTCCGTCAACGTAACACAGTCCGGGAAGATGCGGGGTCCGAAACTATTGACTTCACTAGTTGATTCAAATTTAAACAACCTTAATAGTACATATATTGTTTATACTAAATAACCATATAACACGGTACCAGTCAATGAACAACACACCTCGTTCTATCCGCAACAGGTTGAAACATGCCGTAGCTTAAATTTTCTCAACCCTTTCAACATTTAAATGGTGCAATAAAATTGACTGCTCTTCTACCCATTTACTCCAGACGCGATGAGCGCATTCACAGTGGACCGCCATGAGGGTTGGATCATCACCATGGTTACACTGGACAAGGAGGAGGAGCTCTTTTCTCTGGGACTGCTGCTCTGTGTCAAGGTCGGTATACGTTCTTGTAGAATGATTTATTTCAGTTCATTTCATTTCATCCTTTAGGGAACAATGTCCTTGTTCTTTGCACTTAATACATGCTGATGAAAAAGAGTGCCATCTTTCTTTGTCACTGTGTATGTACCTGTTACATTTTATAGGCATTTTATCTGGTAGCGTTTCAATGTTTAAACCACCATTAAAGGGCCTTTGGAAGACACACACAGTACAAATAACTGAATGTTTTTACTAACTCGCTCATCTTTCCAGAAAATCAACAGAAACTCAAAAGAAACTCACCGTTGTCGAAATGCAAAACATCTAGACTTTCTATATTTCATATCTTTACATTTAAAAAAGAAAAGAAACCGTAAACAGTAAAATATATCGTTTATATTCAGGGTGGATGAATGTTTCGTGTAAGTATATTATAATATACTCATATTGTAAGGCACGTGAGTTGAACAACAAGACGCTGGAGCTAGGAGATGACGACAAGACGACCTCCACTACAACAGTCCGCATCAGCGTGGTGGACCTCAACGACGAGACGCCCATCTTCAGTGTGAGAAACTACAACACCAGCATCTACGAAGACATCCCCGACGGCTCGCCTGTACCCGGGGTGGCGCTTACTGTCACAGACAGGGACCGGGTACGAAGAAGAATATTTAAGCTCATCTGGCATGGAAGGCCCGATGGGCTTATGGCATGGCATGGTGTCCGGCGTCCGTCCGTCTGTAAACTTTTCGCTTTTTCGTCTTCTTTGCAGAACCACTTGGTCTAGGGAGCTGAAATTTTGTGTACCGACTCCTTGGCCAATGGGGATTCTAGATTGTAAATTTGGTGACCTTGTGACCCCAAATAGGGTCACATAGGTCATGCCCTGAAAACCTTTTTTCATCTTGAGATTGTATGTGCTCTTCAAAGGGAGGTAATTTAAAAGAAACAACAGTGATGACTTACATCTTCAAGTGTGTCTTTATTTGTATGGGATTTTATCTCTGGCCTCAAAGATAGGTCACAGGGGTAAGGACCTTAAAACTTATTTCATCTTCTCCATTTAAAGTACTTCCTATTTGTTGTACCTCTCCCGTAGAAGTTGACATTTTGAATTAGTTAATGAATATTAAGCCTGGTGAGCTACAGAGCCAGTGGCTCTATTTTTTAAATATATTTTTTTACACTTAACCCATTATAATAAATAAGAAACTCGAATTCAAAGCAATATCATTGTTGTCGCTTCCTGCCTTTCGACTTTCCCCGACTTTTCCAAGACTTTCTGATTAGTGCATGGACACAGGAAGCCTTATAATATAGCTGTGTTATAATATAGCTGTGTTTCTCAGGACTCTTTGTAAGATCAAGACAGACAACGAGTCAGTAGTCTAGTCAGATACGTCTTCGTCAACAACATGTTTCATAACCAGATAGAATATAGATGAACCAGTTTAAAGAGTTAGTTTTATTCATTGACCAAATAATTGATCAATTCTACATAAGTCGCAAATGTTGAAAGGTAGGCCTATATGAAATTCTGAATTGTGTAAGACATAACCTAAATCAAAGGTTAAAGGCGAAGGTTAATTCCCAAAATAATCGTATTTTATCCAGTACCCATTTAACGAATACAACGTGTTCCTCATCAACTACGAGGACATATTCGAGGTGTCCCCCAGCTCGGGTCGAGGCCGGAGTATCAGCGGGATCAAGGTGCGCGACTCCTCGAGGTTGGACTACGAAAGCTCTACCAAGATCTACACGCTTTATGTGAGCACATCATTTTTCTAAGTTTTAGCGTTGTGTGATGTAGATGTTGATATTGTATGGCGATATGTGATGTTGGTGTTGTCTTGTATGGCGTTGTGTGATATTGATGTTGTCTTGTGTGACGCGGCAGGTGGTTGCTGAGGAAGCAGGAAGAGGAAGTGGGAAGACGCCCCAGACGGCGACGGTGACCGTGCATGTGCTGGACAGGAACGATAACTCCCCCGTCTTCACCTCCAAGTACTATGAGGTCAAGGTCATGGAGACGGATCCTGGGAGCGAACCGATCATATCTTACATTCAGGTAAGCTATACAATCTATAGAGACGTTTTAGATATCATCGTTTGATATTTGTGATTTGAGATTTGGGCATATACCGCATGGAACATATGGTAGTTTCTATGGGTTTCAAACTTATTGCAATCGGTTACTATTGCATGCTACCTGTTCTACAACCAGATACAACTGTAAGTTAAATATGTCGTCGTCGTCGTAATATTCATAGATATAATGAACGTACCATGTCCTTAAATGACATTTTACTTCTGAATGGTTATTCAAACTTTCAAAAGTTAAGTGTGTACACTTTTAAGTATAAGTAAATGTACTTTACACTGCGCATTGTTGTGTAGGCTACAGACGCGGACTCCGGCTGGTATGGCACTTCCGGAATCCAGTACAGCTTGCTGGGGAGCGAGACAGAAAAGTAAATACCAGTGAACTTTTTTTTCGGTTAATATAAAGCAATTCAGCATATTTATATCGAAATCGAGTAAAATACTTTATATTTGATAATTTGATTTGCTGAAATTGACATTTTACAGATAATCATTTATTTCTTTCATAATATTTCAATAGGAAAACTGTCCGAACCTCGGTCAGTTTGCCCTATATGTCGTAATTCCCTCCGTAGATTCTGTTCATTCAGCACCCTATCATACCCCATACCTGTACACTGCATATAGTATCTCAGGAGCACATGTAAACCTCTAGTCGCGTCACACTGGTGAAGGTTCTTCCTTTCTCATGTTATCCTCACAGTATTTGCTTCTTACATCCCTCGAGGAGCGGATGGGCGACATTGACTGTAACTCTGTAAGAATGTAACTCTCTTGAATATGGGCCGGTGGTCTAAAATACAATAAACTATTGTCTTGTCTTGTCTTGACTCGCTTCATGGTTTGATAATCTGAGAGTTTAAAGGAGTATTCCCTGCCTCACACTGAGACATGAGTTGGGAGACTTGTGGTGTCACCTTTCGTAGAAGACTGTATTCAATGTGTGCCTCTGTTCAACCAGTAGTACCCGTGAAACGTTGTCGTGGCGGTAACGTTTTGGTCCTGTAATGACAACTTGGGTTAGACCAGGGTAAGTCTCAAGGGAGCACCTTAAGTATGTGTTGATTATAGTATACAAGGTGCACACAGATGATCATTCAGGTACATTCACGCGTTCTCCAGTAAACTCCTGCCTCTTCCCCCTGAAGGTTCGAGATAGTGCCGGATCCTCTCGAGGGTGTCCACATCTATGTGGCGAAGTGCTCCACTCCGGGCCTGGACCCGTGTCTAGACTACGAGAAACGGCGCACCTACGTCTTCACTCTACGAGCCAGGGACATGTCTGGCAACGACCGGGGTCGGGAGGGGACCGCGGAGCTAGTCATCAGGGTTGAGGATGAGAACGATAGTGATCCGGTGTTCCGACTCAACTCATACGGGGGATCTATCGAGGAGGGCAAGACAGACACAGTGGACGAGCTGTATATCACGGTGAGGATGGGGGACTGGTGGAGGTGATAGACAATCATAAAATCAGCCAGGGACCTAAGGCCACTAGTTTTACTATTGTATTGCCAGTAAATATGTGATTTGAACACGTTATTGCCATTTTGAGCCGCCGAAGATTCTGCAACAGGTACAAGTTGGTACCCATTGTTGAAGCAACAGCACGATCTTAATGTTGTCATGACAACATAGTTAGAGATTGGTAACATTTCCTATTGAGGCGTTTTGGGTACTGCTACTAAATATAATTTCCATTCAGAAACTACACTATATCTATATTAAACCAATGCTTCTAGTTACCCGTATGAAGAGAGACATGTCTTGGTATAAAGCAAACAGTTTCCAGTCTGAAGTAAAGATATTTAAAACATCATAACGCACCTGACAATGATTAATGGCGAAGGTTATCCATCCTCCTATAAACCCAAACATTCCATCCTATGACTACCACGATGTTCCTGTCCGCTGCAGGCTAGAGACGCGGACCAGCTGGGTGATGTGCGGTACAGCCTCCAGTCCAGCAACCAGTCGGCGTACTGGCAGGTCAACACATACACCGGATTCATCAGCGCCACGGAACCCATCTACTACATGTTCACACCAGCTAGTCGCGGATGGTGGGTATAAATTGTCTACTACAGGTTCACCCATGCTAGTCGCGGATTGTGGGTATAAAGTGTCTACTACAGGTTCACACCGGCTAGTCGGGGATGGTGGGTATAAAGTGTCCACTACAAGTTCACACCGGCTAGTCGGGGATGGTAGGTATAAAGTGTCTACTACAGGTTCACCCATGCTAGTCGCGGATTATGGGTATAAAGTAATGTAAGTATACCAGTAATGGCCAGAGCCAAAGTCCAAAAAAATATCGTCGTCTTCTCCAAAACCAAAATACCTAAAGGAAGCTGAAACCAAATTGTAAACTTTTGGTTAGATCATTTCTCTTAATAAGAAACAATACCTCTCTGCATAAGAAGGTAGGATACATCAGTTTCTCACACTTGTTAACATTCTGTATAAATGCACCCTACCTTATTATACCCCACACCCCGCCTGATGTAAGTGTAATCATGTACCCCGAAACGTTGTGTGTCTACACCATATAGAAGTTAGAAAACCTTGATTTTTATGTTCTCAACCTCTAAATATCCCTTTAAAGACCTCACTTTGTGTTAGCAGATGTTCCATCGTATTGCAGGTTTGATCTTGTGTATGTTCCATCGTGTCGCAGGTTTGATCTTGTGTATGTTCCATCGTATTGCAGGTTTGATCTTGTCGTGATTGCCAATGACAGCGTGAACATCGCTGAAGCAAATGTCCGCATCGACGTCATTGTGAGTACCGTATTAATCTTGTCAGGCTCGATGTATACATGCTCTATTTTACACGAATTCATATCTTACTCATTAACAAGGATTATTTTAAAACTTGTTTTCAACTCTTCTGTTTATATCCTTTCAGGATCAAAACAACTTCGCCCCTCAGTTTGAAGGACTTCCCTACACCACCTCTATCCCTGAAAACACGACTGAAGGTAGCTTTGATTCTATTTGTGTTTTTTAAATTTGCCAAATCAGGAGATCGTAGGAACCATGCGGATACAAATATACTGCTAGTGCAGGTTTTATTACAACTGTCTGAGAGCAGAGATTGTTGTTGATACCATACAATAACACTGGCAAACCACAGGGGCGTGTATCGCTTAGAAACAGCGTTTGGAAGACATATACCTATATAGACGCTACCCTATTACTATATAAAAGGAAAGGGATGTAACGACGAAACCACCCCATGCTCATTCAAAGTCATAATTTTTTCTTACAACTCTCGGTCAATCAAAAACTATTTTTATGGCACAGTCGAAGACTGCGGTACGAAAGCTAAATGATTTCCCTACAAAATGAGCTATAAATGAATCACGATCGGATCTTTATTTAAAAAGCTATGCGACCAAACAGTCCGTATATCGCTACCTCCACAGCCGGGCCTCGCTAGAGGGCCCGGGAAGCTGAATATTGGATATCCGGGGTCAACTGAATGTCAAGGTCATCAATGACTGAATGGCGAACTTGCATGACGATGATTTGAGACAAAATGCCGCAGTACAGCCGGATGAATTATATGAAGGTGTTGTAATATGTGTTTATATCTGTAGTTTCACTCTGCGGTTCGAATCTGCCGATTCATATGTGCTGTCAACGTTGCTTGAATTAATAAACGATTTTAAAAGGTGAGTTTTCGCTGATTTTCGTGAGCGTCGAAATTGGCTTGAAAATGTGGAGGTAGCGATAGACGGACTGTTTTGTCGCATAGCTTTTGAAATAATGATCCGATTGTGACCATTTATAGCTCATTTTGTAGGGAAATCATTCAGCTTTCGGTCCGTAGTCAACGACTGTGCCATAAAAATAGTTTTTGATGCGAAATATGACTTTGAATGAGCATGGGTAGGTTTTGTCGTTACATCCTTTTATATAGTAATAGGGTAGGGTCTATATAGGTATATGTCTTCCAAACGCTGTTTCTAAGCGACATACGCCCCTGTGAGGCAAACGTGGTGTTTCCTCATACCCTGACACCGACATTGATATTCATCATTGTGTGTCTCTTTGGAGATATCCGATTTCTAGCTTTACTACGTTTCATGTGATACACGTCCACTACAAACTGCCTCTAAACATGTGATCATCCCGCCACAGGCGTGTACGTGTTCACGGTGCGCGCGACGGACGCGGACCCTGAGAAAGCCGACAATGGACGCGTGGAGTACAACATAGAAGAGGGGTCCCAGGGCAAGTTCGTCGTCAACCTGACGGGAGGAGACGTCATCACCGCTCCCGGGGCAACATTCGACTACGACGTGGACAAGAGGAAACCATACACCCTCACAGTAGGTCTTCTGTATACATAGTCGGTCTCCATGGATACGTGTCCTGTACACGGGAGGTTGCAGGTGCCTGCCATCTATTCAGGGCTGCCATGTCATCAACATAGTTGCTTGTTAGGGAAACTCCACATCTTCACAGCAGTTATGTAACTGTCCTTCATTGTGACATGTAGATAGTATAGATACTTGCCGTGTGACGTTCTAATCTACGCTATATATAAACGTATGCAACTTCTTCAAACCTGTACACAAGAGGTCATTTCGCAGACAATTGACTGATGATTGAGACGCTAGGGAGACACTGAACGACTTGGCATATAGGAAGGATACGTCCTTCACTGCAGTAAACAGAGTACCAGGGACATTCCTTAAACTTTCAGTAGATTGGTTGATGCTTTGTTTTGAAGAACAGTAGACCAAACATGTTCAGAGAGGCCGACAGCGACACGTCTGACTACGGTAGGAAAGTATAAGACGGATCTGTAGGGTGTTTCCTAATACTCTTAATTATTGAAGATAACATTTCCTTTGTTACTGTTTTTAATAGGATTCGAACTACTCTGTCCATCCCAATGTTGGTAAGACATTGGTTGAAAGTTGAAACCTACAGTACAGTAGAATACTGTACAACCAGAATAGTAATATTCATACATTTGAGGTAAGAAAGTAAACATTTATGCATTCAAACAATAAAAACTAACGAAATAACACATGATCGCCTTTATTACAAAAGTAATAATTGATTGTCTGACCAATCAATCGGATCTCTCTTGTCCTAATATTTTAGCCACCTTGATAGCAATTCTAACAATCTCTCAATTATTTATCCTTATTGTTTACATTAATCTCTCATAACCCTAAATTGGTTAACCCTTTACTCTAATAATTTACGGACTTTTGTACTTTACATGATGTGTGGTAGTCCGTCCGTCTGTCAGGATCAGCTGAATGAGCTTGCTAACTGACTACTTCAGAATATAACTAATGCCCTCAGGAAATAATTTTCTGATTGGTTCCATGGGTAAACGAGTGTTTGATCATTCTAACTTGAGCTTAACCTTTGACAGTTATGGGTAGGTTCAAAGTCAAGAAATGCGAGAAACCCTGCGTGTACTCACCAATTGTATTCGGCGACATCTCTCTCCAACTCTCAATACGTGCCGCCGCTGACAATAATTATTATAATAATAATAGTAACTTGAAGTTTATCGTGGACAAATTGGAGTTAACTGTGCCCTCAGTGTAATATCGCATATATACGCTTGGTTTTGTCACGACGTTCACTGGCGTTAACTTTGCCTTATTTTCAGTTAACGAAGGCCCGTTGAAATAAACTGTAAATATATTGTGAATGGCGTATCATGGATTGATTTAAAGATGTGGCGTAACTGACAATTGTGGAAGAAGAGAACTTACCATATTTCTCCGAAAGCGAAGGTTTTGTTGTTTCTTTGCCGCCTTCTTCTGTCCGGTTTGCAGGAAGAACACAACATATCAAAATTCAGTATTAAGCAACATTTGTCTCATCGTAAACTTATAATATTGAAGAAAATAACATAATAAAATACATTATATTCCCGTACTCAACGCAAATAGCTGCATTATTGTCCAGTCGGCATTAAGTAATAACGCTTTCACTTTAATCTAAAAAATTGCTGTTTTTACTTCTGATACAACCAAAAGAAAATATAGACAAACTTACGTGCAGCAACCGACCCTTCAGTCGTCAGTTTCATGTCGCTCTCCGACATTTCTGCTTTATATCTGCAATAAGATTAAAATATGTTTAATTATATGATTTCTTCCTTATAGTAGTACACCCAGAGTGACACTCGTCGTCTAGAATCCCTAATTGAATTCACCTAAACTTGACAACTGTATTGTGGTTATTGTTAGATACAGAATTGAAGCTTTGATAATTGATGGTATTGTATTCTAAAGTTTATTCAGAAGTTTGTGCACATATGTTAGTATTTACGACATTTTTGACGTCACAGTGTTAATGACGTCATTGACATAGGGCACTTCTCTTCGTTATACATAAGATGACGATTAGGGTCTCCTTTCACAAAGCGCTAGTTACGTGCTCCTGAACCTCTAAGGAAGCAGTAGTTCAATGTTGAACGATGATTATCCAGCAAACTAGATGTGACTGAAGCTTTGTAGAGGTATTGGTGAAGTCGCAATGCTCTTGTAATGACAGTAAGCTTACCAAAAACACCATTTAATCATATATACGATATGATAACTATCCCTGTAAGAAAACTACAATCTTTCCTTGATTATAACCCCGATAATCTCATTCAGCAACCATTATTTCCGGGCTCTGATCGTGTCCGGTTCTATACAAGATCGAGTTTCACGGATTTTATATACCATAGCACCCCTTTTACCCGGGCAGTATTCTTATCTTAACCCGGGTAATATACAAGATCGAGTTTCACGGATTTTATATACCATAGCACCCCTTTTACCCGGGAAGTATTACAGATCATACGGTATATAATTATTATATCCCCTGTAATGTGTGCAGATCCTGGCGAGAGACGGAGGCAACCCCCAGCAGACCGGCACGGCAACCCTCACCGTCTCCATCCTCGACATGAACAACAAACTGCCCTTCTTCACTCCCCGCACACACTTCGCCAGTGTCAGCGAAAGTAAGCTTCAAAAGTTTTTATGTCAACTAAATGATTGCTACAGATACAGGTTAATTGTTAAGTAAATGAACATCTCAAATAGCTTCATCAATCTGACCTAAATCATTTGATTGTTTCATTTTCTAATCTTTTGTAAAAGTATTTGTGTATATCATTGGTTCAGATAAATCTGATAAGAAATTGTATAGGTTTGAAAATTCTTTAGTAGTTTTCCTCATATTGTTGTATTTTGGTGTGTAGAGTTCGTGTCCACTGTTACTTCATGTTGATAAGATAGACGTGCTTACATGAGTCTATCTCTCCCTTCTCTCTTGTGTGACCTTCAACTGGGCATGATCGCTTGCGTTTCCGAATGCTTCAAAGATTGTTCATGATTGTTCATGTGTCGACATGGTCACATCGAATGTTGTAAACATATTTAGAACAGTCGCCCACCTACGGGTAGCCACAGAAACTCGATATCGCCATCGATGGTCGCTAAAGGTGTTACCCCTTTCCTGGGTAAAGGCTTGTAAACCTATATATTTATAAAACCTGTAAATTCGGGGATTCATTTTGTACCCACGTAGACCATTCTGCTCCCCAGACGCACTTGTCTCCTTCCTGGTGACCACCATCTCGGCTACCGACCTGGACGCGGCGCACGAGCTGGAGTACGATCTGGTGGAGCCCGTGGAGGCTATCAGTCTTGAGGGGGTCCTGGTCGACAGGAACATCGTCGACTACATGGTGAGATACTGAGGAGAGGGTTTATGTGGTGGTGAATTGGAGTATCAGGATAAACTGTACATTGAGGTACTAGTATAACGGCGGAATATAACATTGTAAAAGAATAACATGTTGTGTATTAAAGTTGATGATGGTCACTTGAGTTTTTCATTGTTGTATTTGCAATTTGCCAATGTTTGTTATTGAAGTGAAGTGAAGTAAAGTAAAATCTAGAATAAGTAACATCATTACGAACGAACGTTGAATCACTGTTACAGACGCTGTTCAGCTTGAACAGGACAACGGGCGAGGTGCGAGTAGCAGGCCCGCTGGACCGGGACGTCGTGTCACGCATCACCTACACTATGCGGGTGACCGACGTGTTCGACCCAAACAACCTTCAAGTTGGAGAGAGTAAGTACAGGCTCCTGGAGGTCGCTCACTCAATAAACTCTACAGATAGGAAGAGAACGGAGGGAAGCAAGGGATTGAGATCCTGATGATAACGACATCCTTGTGAGAACAGATACAATATAACTTGGGTCCTGCTGTAGGGGACGACTGCTCTCTCTATAAGTTAAACGGTTTGCTGATTTCACATGTTGTCTTACAAGTGTTTTATGACCAAAGATATTCGACATGTTACATTATATTCAAGGTGTTCAGCATCTTTTTAACTGTCGATTTAACATACTGATCTTTATCAAAACAACTCAAACCTTCCATGTATCGAACGCTTAGATATCCAACTGGGTAATTCGGCAGATGACAATTGCGTAAATAGTGCATAAACATGTTGTTGGGGTGTTCAATCCCCCACAAACAAATGTAATTGTAGTTATAATCAACTCTTCTCACGTGCAGGCTATCACAAACACGTGGTTGTACACTCGCTACTCTAGTTGCGTAAGACGCTCAAATCGGGTTATAAAAGTTGTCTTGATAATCAAAGTAAAGTGCAATTTGTCCCGGTTTTATGCTCAATTGATCACGATATATGATGCAAATAGAGATGATAATTATTATTTTAAAAAAAGCATTATAGTTGAAATTCAGTCATAACTATAAAATATGTCCTCATACCATCGGTGTCATTCTAATGTACGGTTCTTTATGTTTCACGACGATAGTCCTCATCGCAATGAGAAATATGTCATGAATGAAGCCATCCTTCTATTGTAATTGCGCATCTTTTGAAGAAAGTTGCAAGTCTCTAACATATCTGTAGGGTTATCAGGACCTAAATTTTCCATGACAAGATGACATTATTTTAAAGAAAATCAAAGTGGCGGTCATGATTTACTTTATTCCTTGCCTGGGCGAAAAAGGTTTCAAGTGTCTTATCTGCATTTTGAATTTTTCCCATGTTAAAAATTGACATTTAGATTCGAACTGGACTTTGAATGATTTGGCCGATTAGGCCCGTGATGCCACAAAGGGCTGAATCCTTAAAAATGAAGGTGAATAGCCTGAATAACTACATGGTGTAGTGTTATTTTTTCCCCAGCGGGCCAGCTGCAGATCCACATCCTGGAGTTCAACGACCAGTCGCCCGAGTTCCTGCTTCCGGTGTACAACTTGACGGTGGAGGAGGAGCAGTCTATAGGGACCTTCATTATAGCACTGCTGGCCAGGGACGAGGATGACGAGATTGACCGATACGAGATTGTGGAGAGAGATAGAGACTTATTCTTCATACAGCGCGATGGTGGGTGTAATTGGACGATTGTTTGTATGAAAGGATGGTAGGTGGTATGATGGTAGGTGTAACTGCGCGACGGTAGGTACACTTGGCATGCAACTTGTTAGTAAGATAGAAATCGGTCTTCAATTTACAAGAATGTTCATCGATCCAATTTTAATCAATCTTTTTCTAAAGATTGACAACCTCTTTATTGCATGGATGCTTCGACTACTTTTCCAGGCTACTTGTCCACGTAGACGACTTAAATGACTTGGATAAATATGAAGAATTGCCTCTAAAAAGGTTACTTTTAATTTATATCACCAATGGTCGGGTGTCTAAATTTCTTTCCAAAATCAAATAAAAGTGTTACATCACACACTTTTCATGAGACACAATCTAAAGGATCACGCTCTGTGTTTTGACCCAACAGGTGCCCTAATGGTGAACAAGAGACTGGACTATGAAACAACGAAGCGCACCGAGTTCACAGTTCGAGCTTGGGACACGGGCAACATTCAGCGCTCTGGAACAGCGAAAGTGTTCGTCAACATCGTCAACATCAACGACAACAGTCCAATACCGGAACAGGTGGGACAAAGGAAAAAAAGCCCGGCTGAATTGACAAAATGTCTTCAAACAAAGAAAACAAAAACGTATTTTTGTTTTACTAGAATGAAATAGTTTATGAGAAATCCTAAGATTGAATCCCTAAGAAGGAAGAAATGATACAGTATAACTGTCCATATCAGTGTTTCGTTATTGTCTTGTAAGACCATGAAACCGTTTTGATATGACACACGGCAACTCACTCGCTTTTATATACCACACGGCAATTCCCTTGCTTTTCGGATGGACATTTTCAAATGGAAAATTTGAAAAGTAGGAACATACAGTTCTCTCGTTTCTGAAATATTTCAGTAAGTTTGACTTAAAAGTATTCAACATGAGGTTGCAGTAAGGCCAGATGGTCGGTTTCATTGGCTGTGTTTCAGGGCGCGTACTCGCTGAGTATCCCGGAGCATAGCCCGGGGGGCACGGGTCTTCTGCAGATCCAGGCCACAGACGCGGACGAGGGCGACTACGGGAGGATCAGGTACTCTCTGCCCGACTCCATCACCGACTTCAACATCGACACTCTGACGGTAACTACATTGTAGCTACTCGCTGCATCTAAATCGAATTGAGTCTAACATTGTGTCCAGAAGGGTGGACTTTATAGGATGGAATTATCAAAGACAAAGAGTTCATATTTCGATTTAGATGTTAGAATTGAAACAAACACTAATGTCCCTAATCAATAATGTAATGTTGCTGATGAGCAGACCATGTCATGTCATATATGCAGGGGATGTTGAGACTGGCACCTGGTGCTGTGATGGACAGAGAAGAGTTCCAGTCGGTGTCTGTGGAGGTCAACATCTACGACAGTCCCCAGGATCCAACCAGGCGGCGAACATACACTGTGCCAGTACGTGAGAGATCGACCTGTGCTTATATTCCTGTCTCCAACTCTCCCTATACATGTAGTGACTACTTAACGCTTCAAACTATCAACCTGATGACTATATTCACATGAGATTAAAGCTACACTACAGAATGTGACAAGGTTGTTTGAAATGGCTTTCTGAGGATAATTTCTTATCGATAACCACTGGGAGGAGTGTTGAGTTTTTATTGATAACACAGTATTTATTATTCGGACATTTTTCCAGCATCACTTATTATAGTTCGTTACCATTGGTTTAATGTTTTTCTGATGAACATCCGATATGTATTCATTACCATTGGGCATCTAAAGTAAAGATTAGTGCAGGAACTACTTCAAGGTGAGACCGGGGAGGAAAGGCAGGGAGACGACAGGGTAACCATTGAACATGAAATAGGAACACTTTTATCATATGACAAAGCCTTATTCGCATTTGATTGATTTCAGGTTAACTTTACAACATATAGTTCACGGCACCATTGTCATATTCAGTGAGGGTCGTGATCCTGTCACCTTGTCATATCATACTCTACAAGTTCTTCACTGAAACTATTTCTCGTCTTGCCAGGTGTACGTGAGCTTATCTGACATCAACGACAACGCACCTGTATTCAGCTCCAGTGAGTTCATCTCCACTGAGATCATCGAGTCTATCGACATCGGTGCCCAGATTCTCCAGGTGTTCGCCTCCGATCGGGACGAGGGCATCAACGCTAAACTCGTCTTCAACAAGGTGCTCGGCAGTGGAGATCCTGACAGTGAGTGGGCGCGTGCTTTCTGGAAGTAGTTCTTAATTAAAGGTGGCGTGAACTGTCAAATGGTCGCTTTCGGGATTCATTAAAAGGGGATTTCAGTTTGACACCTGATTTTAAATTTCCGAAATCGCCCCATAAATTACTTATATTCGGATTTTTAATTACATCGCCTATTAGTGCTGAAAAACGACACTCTGAAAACACTGAAGCGTATTTTCCGGGTGTGACGTCACTTCCAGCGCTTGGATATCCGCGTACATGATATTTCAACATAAATTTTAGCACCTTATTAGTAATAACTGTGTAAACTGCTCACTCCATCACCCATACTTTTACCTCAAATTTATCATATTGTATTTTATAATGGATTATTTATATTTTATTTTTAGTTTTAAATCGCATATTAATTGTATGTCTTAATGGGTAAAAGGTGTCTCAAAGGCCTCATGGCCGGACATCTGTATACATTTTAGCGCATTTATATATGTCTTTTTAATGTATAATTTCTAGCGCATGTTTATGTATTTTATTGTATACACAGATGTGTGACACCAACATAAATTATTTCTTCTTCTTCTTCTTCCTTATTCTAACTGTCGATTTAAAATACTAATATTCAACAAAACAACTGAAATCTTCGATAGATCGATCCTTAGATATCTTACATGGTAATCTCGCAAATTTCTATTTCATAATTATTGTATAAACATGTGATTTTGTCAATTTCAAATACACAATGGTCGCTGTAATTGCAGTGAAAATTCATTACAAAGGTAATTAGCATGACACAATGTTCCTGTCACATGCATAACAGGCGAATGTGTGGCCAATCACGCAGTCACGCTTCAATGCGCTCGTCGGACTAAAATTTGCAGATATTGTCAATCAAGATTATACAAGTTGTCTTACTAATTAATTGCAAGTGTATATTGTCTCGTTTTTATGCTCATTTAATTCCAATATGTAATGTATATAGAGATAATAGTATGCCATTCTTAACAAAATTGCATTACAGTTTAACTTTAAGCATAATTTACAGAATGCATGGTTTTTTCTACCGTCCAAAGTCAGTTCCAACTGTCCTTAGAGATCTAACCTTACCATTAATTTACTGTCTTCGGTAATATCTCCACTTGTATCGATTTGTTTGAAATTATGAGAGTTACTGAACTTCTTTCATAGTATGCTTCTTTCAAAACGTGATTCTTTCATAGTATGCTTCTTTCAAAACGTGATTCTTTCATAGTATGCTTCTTTCAAAACGTGATTTTTTTCACAGTATGCATCTTTCAAAACGTGATTCTTTCATAGTATGATTCTTTCATAACGTTTAATTAATAACGTGACTCTTTCATAGCTTGATTCTTGCATAGCTCGTCTGTGTTCCAAACAGGTTTCCACTTAAAAATTACCTGTCCACTGTTATAGCAATTATTTAATTCCATGTTTGTGAATGAGCTACATTCCCTCTGTGTGTCCCCAGATCTATTCGAGGTGACGCCTTATTCAGGGCAGATCCTAGTACGGAGGAGTGTGCGAGGTCTTATTGACACATTCAGCTTCAACATCTCGGTCAGCGACCTGAACGGACGTCCCGGGAACCTGACGAGCTACTCCACAGTCATCATCAAGGTGGTGGAGGCCCTCAACTCCGCCCCCGTCTGGTTCATCCCTGCTGACAATAACGTTACTGTCGAAGTCCTCGAGGTGGGTGGGTCACGCAGTTTACCTGGTGTACAACGCTTGTGATGTTATTATTTACAATTTTACCAATACTTCACAATGTGATTCAGAAATATCACCCTCTTGATTGTTATCAGCGTTTGCTTTTGAGTTGTGACATAGTGAAGCAACGTACCTCTCCATTGTCCCCAGAGCCAATATGTTGGCATGCTGGTGTACGACGTCCACGCTAACGACTCCAACAGCGGCAACAACGGCATCGTGGAGTACTACCTCCAGGAGGCCGAGAGAGAGGTGTCCAGCACCAAGGAGTTCTCCATCAACAAGGTCACAGGGGTCATCAAGGCTAACGTCATCTTCGATAGGGAGACGGTGGATAAATATACGGTAACCTTTCTTGACTTACGTCCTCGGGCTTTAAATATAACACTTCAAGGCAAAACTATACTTTATTACAAAACACATTGGGGTACAGCTAACTTTATTTCCTAAATAGATGGATGACACATTGATTATTCTGTAAGGACATTCTCAGCTCGCATTATTCCCCTTCTCCCTCTACCGGCAGCTCCATCTGGTCGCTAAGGACAAGGGGTCCAGCCCGCTCAGGACGGAGCGCTTCCTCAACATCATCGTGGCGGACGTCAACGACAACAAACCAGAGTTCCCCATCATCGTGAGTGAATGTTCAAAATAACTAGAAATAAAACATCTCACAGCATTTTCATTAATATACATCTCCAGATGCTCGATTTTTTAAAACAACTTCAGACATTGTTGTAAATGCAAGATGAGAAAGGTAACTTGTCACTCATAGCTGGGTCATTGAAGATATAAACTCTCTTAACCCCTGCTTACCCAACAGAACGGCGCTGTTGAAGTGAAGTACTTGCGGGTGTTGGAGGACGCTGCCCTGGGGACGGTGGTAGGATCTGTCAGTGCTACAGACCGGGACAGCGAGATGTACTCCACAATATACTACACTCTCATAGGTACTTCTCTTCGCGAGACAAGTAGTGGTATTTGATGGTTTATTTAAAACACATATTTCAGTATCGATGTAAAAGTTAGATAACGCCTGTTGACAGCTGCCATAAATTAATAGTCATCAAGATGTATTTGGGATTCATCCTATTTCTTTGAACACAAAAAAAAAAAACATTTTAGTTTATACCTTTTAACGTCATTTACTGGAGATCTTGTAAAACCTCACATAATCAGGGAATTTTAAAATATATAAAGTGATATTTTTTAAACATGATTGAACATAATTTATTCAAATAACAAATATAAAACAATTTCAGCTGGAGGTCAAGGTAGATTCGCCGTTGGCCTTGACACAGGGGAGATAACTGTAGTGGGGAAGTTGGACCGAGAGACGCAGGAGAACTACAGTCTTGAGATACGGGCGAGCAATGACGCCGAGGACCAAGACGATAGCGTTATAAATAAACGAAGACGTCGCTCTGTGAACCCTAGTATCGCCCCTGTCAAGATAGAGCTGGTCGACGTAAACGACGAAGCGCCTGAGTTCACCGACTTCAATGGACCCCAACCCGGGTCGGAGGAGTACTATGGATGTGAGTGGGGTTCACAATGAAGGTTCCACAGTCAAGGAAATAATTATTCTATATGCATGCATATATACCTGTACGATAAGCCTTTCTATTATTTCTATTTTCAAAGCTCATGTAGTTCATGATGTTGTTAAATTTCAGATGACCCATGGACCATCACCACAAGATAATCATAATGAATCATAATGTCTATAAACTGCGTCATGCAACACCAGAAGCTTTTATTGAGAAACATACACGACGTTTTGCATCGCTAAAAGAGAACACTTTATAGCCTTCTATACCTACTATACACTGAGCTATGCTGCACAGATCTATAGAATTGTCATTTTGAAACAGAATCAGCACCTCTATATTTATTGAGAACAAACAAAGTGCGAATAAGCTACACTTGTTTGTATGAAGTATGCACTCTGACGTGATTGATTGCAGGCATATCTACTTTACCTATATTCGACCGGCCAGTGGTGCAGCTGAGCGCCAGAGATACCGATTACAACGACGTCAACAGTATCAGATACAACATCAGCCGCGGAAACAACAACGATGTATTCGGGGTGGATGAGACGGGACTAATCACCAACAGACGGCTCCTGGGTTCATTCTCACGACGGGTGTACGACCTGGTTGTGTCGGCCACTGACCTCGTGTGGGAAACATTTGCTCCTGTCAAAGTATGTCCGTTAATGGTAGCAATATTAACTGTTAAATGCTGTTTATTTGGTATATTTACATTTAGTAATTGGTAGTTACGCAGACACTATGACGTGTAACAATGATATAAAACTCACTTTAATTCATCTACAACGACTAATTCATTGATAACACCACCCGTAACGATGATATTTACATCGATAAACTTTTACTACATACTTGTAAAGGTGGTATTTAGTACTTTTCATATTTTAACATACTCACATGGAGTGTTATACATGCGACAATAATTGCGCTTAAATTTCACTTGTGACGTCATCCTTTTGTTCTCTCGCTCCGTTATTATGTCTCCCGAAAATTTTTCGGGAGACATAATGTTTTCGCCTCCGTCCGTTATTCCGTTATTCCGAAATGCTTGCTTTGCCGGGCCATATCTCAAAAACCGTTCAATATTTTTTCACGAAACTTGGTATGTGGTTAGACCTAGTGGTGGAGTGGTGCCTTTTGGTTATTCTGAATTTTTATTTTTTTCTGGTTTCCATGGAAACAATTTGAACTTAGTGCAAATTGGGGGTAGGGACCTTTTCCGGCCTCTATTTCAAAATCTATCTAGTACTTCTTTACGAAACTTGGTATGTGGTTAGACCTAATGATGGAGTGGTGCCTTTTGCTATTTTGGTTATTCTGAATATTTTATTTTTTCTGGTTTCCATGGAAACAATTTGAACTTAGTGCATATTGAGGGCAGGGACCTTTTCGGCCTCTATCTCTATCGTTATTAATGCAGTAATGAACTTAGTGCTTAGCATAAGTGAAAAATAAGGGTAATATGACTAGGTTGGATTGAAAGTTGGAGCGGGGGACATCACAGTGCATCACATGCACATATTTCTAGTTTTAAGTAACTTTCAAGGAATGAAAAGTTTCTCGGACAGTATCCTATACTGAATATGTTGTGTAGATATTCGTGACAGAGGATGGGACGGAGACGAAGATAGTGATCAACCAGAACCACGAACAGGTACAGCTCTTCAGGACCCAGATCATCAGGTGCGTTATAGGGGTGGGGGTCACCCAGATCATCAGGTGCGTTATAGGGGTGGGGTCACCCAGATCATCAGGTGCGTTATAGGGGTGGGGGTCACCAAGATCATCAGGTGCGTTATAGGGGTGGGGTCACCCAGATCATCAGGTGCGTTATAGGGGTGGGGGTCACCCAGATCATCAGGTGCGTTATAGGGGTGGGGTCACCCAGATCATCAGGTGCGTTATAGGGGTGGGGGTCGCCCAGATCATCAGGTGCGTTATAGGGGTGGGGGTCACCCAGATCATCAGGTGCGTTATAGGGGTGGGGGTCACCCAGATCATCAGGTGCGTTATAGGGGTGGGGGTCACCCAGATCATCAGGTGCGTTATAGGGGTGGGGTCACCCAGATCATCAGGTGCGTTATAGGGGTGGGGTCACCCAGATCATCAGGTGCGTTATAGGGGTGGGGGTCACCCAGATCATCAGGTGCGTTATAGGGGTGGGGGTCACCCAGATCATCAGGTGTGTTATAGGGGTGGGGTCACCCAGATCATCAGGTGCGTTATAGGGGTGGGGTCACCCAGATCATCAGGTGCGTTATAGGGGTGGGGGTCACCCAGATCATCAGGTGCGTTATAGGGGTGGGGGTCACCCAGATCATCAGGTGCGTTATAGGGGTGGGGTCACCCAGATCATCAGGTGCGTTATAGGGGTGGGGGTCACCCAGATCATCAGGTGTGTTATAGGGGTGGGGTCACCCAGATCATCAGGTGCGTTATAGGGGTGGGGTCACCCAGATCATCAGGTGCGTTATAGGGGTGGGGGTCACCCAGATCATCAGGTGCGTTGTAGTGGGGGGGGGGGGGGGTCGCCCAGATCATCAGGTGCGTTGTAGTGGGGGGGGGGGGGGGGGGGGTCGCCCAGATCATCAGGTGTGTTGTAGTGGGGGGGGGGGGGGGGGGGGGGTCGCCCAGATCATCAGGTGTGTTGTAGTGGGGGGGGGGGGGGGGTCGCCCAGATCATCAGGTGCGTTGTAGTTGGGGGGGGGGGGGGGGGGGGTCGCCCAGATCATCAGGTGCGTTGTAGTGGGGGGGGGGGGGGGGGGGGGTCGCCCAGATCGATATAAGTGTATAAGTGATTCATACCATTGAATTAATTTTAGCTAGTGCGCCCCCAGTCGATATAAGTATGTAGGTGATCCCTACCATTGATTGAAGCTATGGGCGACAAGGACAAGTTTGACACTTGTAATATGGGCGTGGTGAGATTTTTTTGGGTTTTATCGGCTTTCCAGCGGTTAAATGCACGATTTCGCATAGTCTAAACTGACTTGCAAAAGAAAAGCCACCAACAAAAATACCTGATATTTAAATACACGGGTAATACAAACGATTGAAACAGGGCTACATCATTAACATAATTGTTAAGTTTCAAAACATTATCTGTTCAGTTTTTTTTAAATACACACCTTTTAAAAATGTCGTTTTGAAAATCTCCTTAACAAGGAGAGATAGGAGAGTGAAAATGGACATATTGGGTTGTCTTATGGCGTCCTACAATGATGATGTGTTAACATTTAAAGTCCGAAAGAGGTAAATTAGACCGTCAACATATTTTATTAAATAAATTTCTACATTTCATAACTTTATAAACATAATTGCCAAACATTCTGGCCAAAAAAAAACATTTTGAAAATGCGATTTCAGCACCCCTTGTGTGTTGGAACAGAAATGACAATTAAAGTATCATACCCCGATGAATGAAATTGTGGGTAATTCTTTACAAAACCTGTTATTATCAAAGACACTTAAAATGCACTACATCCGACAGCAGTATTTCAGTTTTTACTCTGTTGAAAATGTGGTGGCGTTTCCTTTGCAGGTCAGTTTATCTATCGATAATTTCATTATTTCATGGATATTTTTTTAAAACTATCAATTCGGTGGATAAGAAGAAATATATATATTTACATCTTGCAGACTTCTCCACTCTGTCCCTGATGTGAAGTACGCGTGTGTGATGCGTATAACCAACCACATCGCCTCCTCGGCAGTAGCCAGCAAGTAGGTATTACTCAGATAGAGGACATGTCCAGATGTCCGTATTTCTTTATCATAAGCGTCACCAGTTCCTCCTCTCATATATGAATTAATTTTCATCGTATATAATGTAATACGAAGCTGCAATTGCACAAATGTTTTCGACCCAAAAACTCTAGGTATAAAACATGTATTCTTTTACCAGATCCGACGTATATATATCGGCTGCCATAGCAACCGGAAACGGATATCGTCTTCTGACTTCATCAGAGTTGCTAAACTTGTTGATTAAGCACCGGAAACAGTTCCCGTCACCCTATGACGACCTGTTTATCGCACCCTTCGAGGTAGGTCATACGATTTTATTTATATGTATGTTGTCACATTATTATAAAGTTTTGCCTACAGTGTAGAAGTATCCAATGTTCCTGGACAACAGGCCTGATCAATTTCCTCCTCGTCGTCCTCCTCCTGTATCCATGTCCTCATATGAAGAAGAATTTATTTCAAGTTTCAGGCCACAGGCCCATAGAACATACATATGATACAAAATTCATACAATTATTTAAAACAATAAATATTACATTACTTATTGTTGAATGACTCTCGCAGTTTAAAAGCATGAAAAAGATATTCTGAGAGTTGTGTTACAGTATGTTTACATTTAGAAGACATTAGATTTACATACGTGTCATATGATGGATTGACATAAAAATATTTATCTATAAACTTAAGTCTCAAATTTGAATAAGTATTACAAATTAAAAGAAAATTATATTCGTTTTCAATACAATCACGACCTATTCGTTGACACTGTGGGCATAATCTTTTGGCTTTTTCGATATTATTATGACGTCCAGTTTCAATCATTAATCTATGGCAACTGCATCAGAATCTTGTTAGAGTTTCTCTGAAGGCCTTGTTATCAATGTATTGAAGGTAAAATTCAATATTTAAAGCTGACTTGAATGTTAATTCAATTGTAGTTTAGAGTTATTCGTTATATTTTCGACCCAGTGTTGTTGATCACAGTCCATTATTTGTTGTTTGAATTGAGAAATGAATATTTGAGGACTTCCAGCATCTTGAGTTATCCAGGCGTAGCCAAATCCATATTTAAAACGAATATTCTTTATGTATGTTGCCCAAGATATACGACCAGCTTCAACTAATCCATACAACATTAAATATGTTTGCTTCGGTAGGCGTTCAGTGTTCATAGAAATCAATTTCGTCCAAAATTTAATACATTTTGTGATATAATATACATATAATCGTGGTCTTCCAGTTTCTCCAAGGACGGCATCGTTGCTAGCATTTATCGGAAGTATAATATGTCGTCTGTACCCTCTCGATGGTTTCATAAACTTGGAAACCCCATACTTCAGAGCCATATGCCATTTTAGGTAAAACCATGGTTTCGAACATCTTAATTGCAGTATCAATGGATAGCCCTCCAGATAAATGATGTATTTTATAAATGTTTATGCATACTTTTTCCGCTTGTTGTGCCAGAGTTGATGTTGCTTCATACTAATTTAGGAGTGAAGAATATTCCGAGATATTTGTAAAATGAAACTGTCTCTATCCTTTCACCCCTGTAAGTCCAATCTCATAATGTCGTAAACGTCCACCATTCCTAAAGATTATTATTTTACATTTGTTCAATTTTAACGAAGGTCCCCACACAGTCACTGAAGCAGTTAATCTGTTCTTGTAGTCTACCAGTGCTATCAGCAGCGTTGGTAAGGTCATCGGCGTATAACAAGGAGCACACATTTGGTTCTTCCTCTGATATAAATATTCCACGACAGTTTGCTTGGCTTATTTCGGTTATGAGTTCATTTATAAAAAGGCAAACTAACGTTGGGCTAACCATGCATCCTTGTCGAGTTCCTATACAACAGTTGAAATATTCTGTCAAACCATAATCAGTTCTCACACAGGATTCAGTTTCGAATACATATCACGCAGAATCTTTAGCATATTTCCATGAATGCCATATTTTATAAGTCGACACTACAGCAAGTTGTGTTCAACACAATCAAAAGCCTTGTTAAAGTCGATGAAGAGACAGTAAAATCTTCCTTCAGACCTGACCATGTATCGCTCCTCCTCCTCCATATATATATCTGTTTCTCTCTACAGTGGAGAGGACGCCGGTGTTCCTGGACAACAGACCTGACCATTTATCGCTCCTCCTCCTCCATATATCTATCTGTTTCTCTCTACAGTGGAGAGGACGCCGGTGTTCCTGGACAACAGACCTTACATTTATCGCTCCTCCTCCTCCATATATATATATCTGTTTCTCTCTACAGTGGAGAGGACGCCGGTGTTCCTGGACAACAGACCTTACATTTATCGCTCCTCCTCCTCCATATATATATCTGTTTCTCTCTACAGTGGAGAGGACGCCGGTGTTCCTGGACAACAGACCTAACATGTATCGCCCCTCCTCCATATATATATCTGTTTCTCTCTACAGACCGTGGAGAGGACGCCGGTGTTCCTGGACAACAGACCTGACCATGTATCGCTCCTCCTCCTCCATATATATATATATCTGTTTCTCTCTACAGTGGAGAGGACGCCGGTGTTCCTGGACAACAGACCTGACCATGTATCGCTCCTCCTCCTCCATATATATATATCTGTTTCTCTCTACAGTGGAGAGGACGCCGGTGTTCCTGGACAACAGACCTAACATGTATCGCCCCTCCTCCATATATATATCTGTTTCTCTCTACAGACCGTGGAGAGGACGCCGGTGTTCCTGGACAACAGACCTAACATGTTTCGCCCCTCCTCCTCCATATATATATCTGTTTCTCTCTACAGTGGAGAGGACGCCGGTGTTCCTGGACAACAGACCTTACATGTATCGCCCCTCCTCCATATATATATATCTGTTTCTCTCTACAGACCGTGGAGAGGACGCCGGTGTTCCTGGACAACAGACCGGTGTTGGCGGTGCTCATCGTGTGTATTCTCCTCATCGTCCTCGCCCTTCTCCTCCTGTGTCTCGTGTGCTGCTGGCTCAGAGCTAAGTGAGTTGGGGAAGAATATATTCTACATAAATATAAACTCACGTGCAAAAGAAACGTCCCCACATTTTGAAAACAGTATAAAATGAAATATTGATGTCGGAGAAAGTAGATTTTGAATGTATTTGGTAGCCACATGTTTTGTATAGAAGTATTCACAATTTCATACATAGAGATTATTAACCAAGTGTGTTTCCGTATCACTAGCAGCTCCGACTTAGTCGGAGCTGCTATCAGTTTTTGTGCAGTTTCCGTCGCCGCCGCCGCCGCCGCCGCCGCCGCCGCCGCCGCCTGCGCGTTTTGTATTTGCTATAACTTTTTTCCTAGAAGGTTTTGAGAACTCATATACATAACTTCTGACTTATGATCCTGGGGAATTTTTTTGACATGTTCATATTCAAGGTCAAAGGTCAAGGTCACGAGTTCTGAAATCGCTAAAAAAATCCTTGTAAACACAATAACTTGAAAAATATTTGTACTATCAGGTTCTTATTTGGTGTACATCAAGTATGGAGAAAGGCCAAGATTTAAAAAGGTTTTCGCTAACATCCTTCAAAGGTCAAGGTCACAGCGAGGGCACGACTTAAGCATGCTTTTGCGAAAATGTCTTATTTCAACTATTAACACTTTGAATCATTAAATGATTGTTATACACAATGAAAAGTGATCACTAATTGTGTGACCTTGAATTTTAAAGGTCAATATCTCGAGATAGGGTCAAGATCACCAGTTCTGAAATCACTAAATAACTTTTTTCCATGAAGGTATCAACACCTCATATATATAGCTTCTTTCTTGTACACCTCGGGAAATATTTTGACATGCTCACATTCAAGGTCAAACGTCAAGGTCATGAGTTCTGAAATCACTACAAAAATCCTTGTAAACACGATAACTTCAACAACTTCTGTGCTATCACGCCCTTACTTGGTATATATCAACTATGGAGAAAGACTGAGATTTGAAAAGGGTATTCCAAGGTCCAAGGTCAAGGTCACAGCAAGGTCACAACTTAAGCATGCAGTTGCGAACATTCCTTATTTTAACTATTAACACTTTGAATCATTACATGATTGTTATACACAATGAAAAGTGATCATTGACTGTGTTACCTTGAAGATCAAAGGTCAAGGTCACGAGATATGGTCATGGTGACTAGTTCTGAAATCTCTAAGTAACTTTTTTCCAAAAAGGTATTAACACCTCATATACATACGGTAGCTTCTTTCTTATAAATCAGGTGAATGATTTTGACGTGTTCACATTCAAGGTCAAAGGTCAAGGTCATGAGTTCTTGTGCTGTCAGGCTCTTATTTGGTATATATCAACTATGGAGAAAGACCAAGATTTGAAAACGTTTTCGCTAATATCTGTCAAAGTTCAAGGTCACAGCAAGGTCACAACTTAAGCGTGCTATTTTGAATATGCCTTATGTTAACAATGAACACTTTGAGTCATTGCATGATTGTAATTATACACAATGAAAAGTAATCATTGATGGTGTGACATTGAAGGTCAAAGTTCAAGGTCATGAGATATTGGTTAAGGCCATGTTAATCTTTTGATCCAATTTTGAAATCAGAAATAGGTTTTAAGAACAAAGTTGTGAAAAGTGACCCCATTGATGATTCAACTTGTTAGAATAACTTGAATAATGAACAAATTTTTGTCAAAAAAAATTCGCATTTTATTTATGCTTAGGAGAAGGCGGAACAGGGAAAGGCGAGACCCAAAGTTTCGGAGCTGCTCTGCTTTTGCGGTGACCCGCAAACGCTCTTCTAGTTAATCACCTATTCTCACGAAACATGTACCAATGCAAAATGTAAATTGGTGAAAAATAAAACTGTTCATATCATAACAACAACTTGTGTTTTGGAAAAGGACACTTTATTCTTCAAAGAACAACAAAAATCAAAAGTCAGGGTGTGATGATATGTCTGATACATTCAGAGTTAGACACATACCCTAAAATGCAACTTGTAAGCTACGTTGTAGTAACCCAAGTTCTGAACTTCAGCTTGTAAAACAAATGTTAAATGCAAACTCAAAAAAGCTTGGGCAATCCCTTGCTTTGAACCTAAACTTAATGTGTGAAACTTTGTGTAGAAATAGTTCTTTTCATTTCAGATCCATAACATTTTGATCAAAGTTGCTGATTCATATTCATCACTTTTAAACTAGAGACCAATCTTTCAAAACTGATATGACAAAGTAAATTAACCACAAGTCAAGTGGAAACTATTAACTTCAATTTAACAAAACTCCAATAATATAACCATGAATCATTAACAAATAAATGAGTCAAGCCTTTGTTGCATGTAACTTCAACTAGTGGTAATGTAAATTACACTTCTCTGTCACGTAGATTACATGAACAATATGTAAAGAAAAACAGCACTCTTCATGCGGAAACTAATCTTAATGACCATAACGTAAACTTTCAACTGCAGAAACCAATGTTGGTACTTGCTACTATCAAAAATCCATGATCATGTAGATTACACTTTTTGCTCAAAGAGCCTTGACACGCACTCTAACTCATCTGTTGTGAATCGGAATGACCGGCCATACCTGCCTACAGGTTCAGGATCAGACAAAACACAGAGAATGTCTGCAAATGAAACCCAGATGACGTCTTCCCTTTTCGGCCACTTGAACTGATTGATATTCTTCGATGAAGTATTTTCCATGAAGGAGACTAAACAGTCACATTCAGTTGAGTCCACATCTTTGGTTTTGCCAATATACCATTTCTGTTGGTACACAGCTGCAACATACTGATCTCGTTGTGGTTGCACAGAGGCATCCAACTGCACAGGGGCATCTGACTGCACAGGTTCTTCTTCCATCACGTGTTGAGGATCATCAGGTGGAGCAGCAGCAGCAGCATCTGGTCCAGAGGCTTCAGGAGTGACATCTGTGGCAGGTATTTGTGCTCCCTCTACATCATTTGTAGGCTTCTTGATCTCATCCCTTTTCCAATCCGTGTGATATTTTCCATCTAAGCACAGTTTGCAGTAACATGATGTTGTTCTGTGAGAATCACTCCCAGAGACAAACCAACAACTGCATGGACAGTCATTGTTCCTTTTAAGGCCTTTGCAGATTTTGTGAGATCCTGAAGTTCTTCTCTCATGGGAGCAATGTCATCAGCTGTCAGGAAGACATAACTTGCACTTGTGTGATACTTGGTTCCCCATGCAAAATAATCAGAAGCATCCTGAATTACCACCTTGCCCTGGCGAACAGATAGATCTGCCATCCTCTTTGAAGTCCCACCAATACCATCACAGGGCCCCTTCCCGTGGCCGGCTTCAAAGTAATTCCATATTGCTGGGACTCCAAAGATGTCCTGATGATCTGATACCACGTGGAATATGGTCTTATTTCGATATTGCGAAGAGGGACTATCAGTCCAATAATGAATACACGAAACGGAACCAATGTCGGCCTGCAATTGTGGGATGAGCTGCTTGATGAAAGCGAAGACTGTTCCAGCGTTGTGGCCTCCATCATCAGAGACGAAGACGTAACTTTTGTGTGCAAGATTGCCATCAGCATTGAAGTATGCCACAATAGGATGTAGAGTCACAGTACTTGCATTCCAATAGGCACTTTGTACCTCGTCGGCGCTTGAGCAGGTAAAATTTTCAGAAAAGTCCATCTGAACGATGACATGATTATCAGGCAGATTTTCCTTCAACAGTTGAAGCGCTTTGTACTGTTCTTTGATTCTTGATGTGTGATTCAGAAATTCACAGCTTTCCTTTTGAACCATTTCAATGAAATCAGACTTGTTCATCTGATTGTTGACGATTTTCATCCTTTTCTTCCCATCATCACACGTCACTCTTTGCCACTTCTCATATGTTATTTTGTCATTCTTTGTATTGTTGATTTCTGCAATGTATTTTTCAGGTCCTTCTGATGTAACTTTTCGAGCATATTCTTCAGGATTTAAAGGGACAGAACACCCAAGCATTTTCAAGGATTTTAACAACAAGGCCATGTTTTGATGGCGCTGACACAGGCATTTGTTCCTTGAAAGAAACTTTGTTAGCGAAATGTGCTTTGGGCGCAATTTGCAAAATGTTGAGAACGACATTTTGCAGTTGGGATTTTCCCCCTCAAATTTCAGAAATAAGTCCTTTAAACTGTCATTCAAGATCCTTTTCTGGAGATGTTCACCCTTAACACGTTTTGCATCAGCTTTCCCAGGCATTTGACGACTGTTGTCATCTCTGGATAGGAATTCTGTCACAGATGTTGTCTCAAGAATGTGTTTTCTCTGTTTCATGGTAACAGAGCATGCTTTTGAATCTGAAAATAACGTTCTTCTGTCCATTCCACAACATCTACCTAGAGCTCGTCGAAGTCTGTATTTCTGGGTGATTCTTCCAGAAACTATCTGATTTATCAATTTCTTGTTTTTAGTGCCAGCTCCACCTCTAGCAGACTTGATCTCATCGGACATGACATTTGCAAGAAGCAGTTTGTTGATAAGCCTTTTAGGAGCCTTGGATGGAGAGATTCCACCATCACGGAGATCTTTTTGTGTTCTTTTCCGAGGTGTCAACGAGTTTGTGACATCTGCTGTACTTGAAGTCGATGTTTCCTTTGTTTGGATCTTTTTTACAAATCGTTGGTGACGCTTGGTGACAGCCTTGTATTTTTTATTTAATTTAAGATTGTCCTGTTTTAGCTTTTCAATTAGCCTTCTTTGTTTAGCGGTGGTTCGACTGATCCGCTTTCTCACCCTTTCTGATGGTGGAGGTGAAAATGGGAACTTCACCAAGAGAGAACCGCTGGTAGTTGCAACATCTGCAACTGTGCTGCTGACTCCATTATCATCTTCTTTCACCGCTTCATTTGAAGGTTTCTTCATCGGTTCTTTCTTCTTTCTTTTTACCTCTCTGTGTTTGGCAACCCATTGTCGAACTTTTTCTCTTCTGACTTTCACATCAGCCTTTGACCTCTCAGCAATGGGCACATAATATCCCTTTACTCTCTTGCTTTCCTTTTCAAGATATTTTACCCCTTCTTTTTCCAGTTTTCTAGCTCGATAGTCCCTCTGGATTTCCGCCCTTGTTTTCCCCATAATTGTGATCTGAAACAAAACCATAAACAATGACTAATGGAAGCCTGTGTTGAGTATCATCATTACGTAATTTACGTTACCTTTAGTGTAATCAACGTTACCAACATAAAATCAAGTATAGTGTTAATTGTTGATAAAATAGCCGACAGAATATACGCTAAAAATATGAGAAGGATCATAAATATGGTATCTAAAGAGGGATATTCATGATTTCTGCACGTTCAACAGTTTAATTGTTGAAGATATTTGACTTTATTCAGAAATCGTAATCTACGTTACCACTACATTCAACCAACTTTTTACCAGATATACACTTGATTTCATAAATGTTTTTCTAGCAACTCCTTCTTTATCTCAAACACTAATTATATCTTGCACAGTAATGAAATTTCTTTAAATGCAAACAAAATATAATCATTTGAAAAATCTAATGTTTTGTCATAATATGTAATCACGTTACCAAAACTCATTTTCAAGTCAATTCTGTCAATTGAGCTGTATCCAAAAAATAACATCCAATACTTATCAAGAATGAATTGTTATACTCTTAAAAACTTAAAACACTTTACCTGCAACGTTTCTGGACTCTGAATCTCATCTATGGTCAGCAAAATGTGTTTTCATTCAATGTCATGAACAGTTCACAAACATGTCAGAAAGCACATGGCATGGAAATGGTCAAAAGTGAAACTGGATCATCTATTGGTCAAATTGTGAAGGGAACTAATTCCATTTACAACAATCAAGCATACCACATTAAAAAAAATGACAAGCATTTATTTTGTGGTATTGTAGATTACTAAACGTAAATTACATCAAGTGGTTTAAACACCAATGCTGCTGTAGTTATGGACATTGAACTGAAAGATTATTTACTGAATGCCTGTCCACATGCTACCTTATCACATCATGTGGTAATAGAAATTCTTAAGTCCATCAAACCTCAGATATAATGGTCACGTAGATTACAGTCTTAAAACAACTATAAAGAAAATACTTTTTCTACTCTTTTAAAGACAGAAAATGTTTAAAGATTAAAGTTTTTTTAATTTTAACCGGTTATTTCACATATAAGCCGATCATTTGTAATAAAAAACAATACATTTCTTTGATTTTTTTAACTATGCATACTCTATTCATGTTTGTCTTGTAAATTACATCAATTAAGAGACAAAATATGAATAAGTTTTTTTCAGAGAAAACCAAGTTAAGCTTCCAAATATGCCTTTCTAACTCATGTCTATAGTTTCAATGTTACAATTAAGTGGATATTGACAGATCATCTTTGTAAATGTATCTGTAGTACTATATTAAGTGTGAATACCCTAATTAGAGACAAACAAGTTTTGCTCATTTGCAGACTTGTTTCAGATCATAAATATCATAACATTGGTTCGATCATTCATATCATAGGTTGTCAAAGTCAAATCCAGTCTTACCATCAACGGAAATATGGCTTTTACAAAAGATTGATAGATTTAATTATTTTAACTCGCTGAGACACGAAATCAGTTGATTGGTACATGTTTCGTGAGAATAGGTGTAATATCATATTTTTGGAATAAAAATTGTATTATGCGAGCCTCTGGCGAGCATACTACCTTATTTTTTATTCCAAATATATGATATTAATGATACGGAAACACACGAGGTTAATAATCTCTTTATCATATATGTCATTATTAAAATAAGCATGCTTTGTGGTAAAAGTGGAAAGAGAATTGACCTAGTTTTAGCGGAGTAATATCACAGACGGTACAACAAAATGATTGTCACGACATCGGCTGTGAAGTGCCTAAAAATAGTTCTTAATTAAAACAATTTAAAAAGACATGTGCGCGATTCTTTCAAAAATCAACAATTGGTCCTTGGTTTCTTGTTCATGGAGATTTTTTCAATCAGTTCATAAGCATCTATCTAAAAGCACTCATAAATAATTTGGTCACGTTGCTAGAACAAGGGACGTAACTCTAGTTTCAACGTTTTGGAAGCTGTGTTGCCGGTTTGATTCGGATTGATGCATAACAGTATCTTTCGCACTTAAGTTAAACGGTAATTATTTGTGAGATGGGATTGTTTCCTTTGTTTATGACAATAAGTACCTATTAATGTACCTAATACCGTGTACTCATCCCTCAAGAACAACCAAAATGCTAATGCGATCGACTAGGCGCGTCGGTATGCCACACTGACATATCAAGATTCATTTTGTACACAGGACACTGCAGCTACTTGTTGATGCTCTTGATCAATAGCGCACTGAAGTTTTGAATTATTTTAAAAACAAATCTACAATTATCTTGACTTTCTTAACACTATAAATGCACATAGTGTACCATATCAGATGATTTCGTGTTTTCGAATATCCATTCTTTCAAGCGGAAATACTCTGGTAAACTCCCGGTTACGCTTTTCAATGATACGTAACCAGTTTTATGATTCGCATGAAAAGAGTGGAATTTTGCGAAAGTAGTTCGTGTATTTGACCTTTGACCTGTTTTGCATATTTATCAGATTTGGATACCAAGTTTATCAGATTGCTTTATTGCATCGATAACACCTATATGATAAATCAGAGTATGCTTCTTTTATTTTTACATCTGTTCAAATACACATATGGGTTTCTAAAATCGCTTTTTAAAGATGTTTTTGACCCACAATATTTGGTATTTAAGTTTAAAACATTGAAAAATTAGAAATTTAATTGATTAAAGATATCCTCGACATAAATAACCTTCTTTGATTTAAATTTGTTGACGCATCATTACTGTAGGATGTCACAAAACAAGCCAAAACTGGCTTTTTGAGGCTTCTATCTCGTCTAGTTAAGGAGATTCCATAACGACCATTTCTTAAAACTTGTGTTTCTCAGAGTTATAAATAGATAATGTTTTGAAAATTCATATTAAGTTTTGTTGGGTTCTGAAGACATGAAGTCGTATTTATCGCCCGTCGATTGAAATATCTTGTATTTTGTATGAGGACGTTTCTTTTGCACGTGAGTTTATATATATTCTCAAGAACCAGAAGAAAAAAGAATGTGTGATCTGCAAAGACGCTTCTAGTTGATATGAAGTGAAGATAACGCCTAACGTAGAAGTTCAGTATTTGCATGTTTCTTAGTTGAACATGTTTGTTTCCCCTGTAATGTGTAGAACTCTTTTTATTGTAAATGGTGTTTTATTGAACCAAAGAACCGAAACACTTGTCGTACATTGTGACACGTCTATGTATCGTACCCATCATATACAGTGTGACACATGATTTATCTATGTGTTGTAGTCATCATACATTGTGACACATTATTGATCAGTCTGATTAAAATCGACCTTGTTCCGAGGAATAAAATTTGCAAAATTATGCATCTACCGGGATACGAACAGGTTTTGTAGATTCCTCTCCACAGGCGCATGTTCCGAACCAGTTTAGCACAGCCAAAGCCCAGTCAAATAGCTGACCATTCACAACGTAGTTTTTAAACGGTGACTGTTTTGAAAGCATTCGGAACAGACCAAAGGATAGCTGTTTGGAGTTATCTGCCACTAGCTTCTCGCACTGAAAGCATTTGTTGGGCGTCTTTTGATTAGCTACCTGAATTGCGCTCGAACACGCGAGTCTACGGGCTGTTATCAGACGGTTTGGCGTGGAACCTACGACCGTTATGAGTTCGTATCCCGGTAGATGCACTATTTTGCAATTTTTATTCCACGGAAAACCGTCGATTTTAATCAGACTGCATTATTGATCAATGTGTTAAACAAGTTTTATATAAATTTCAGTGATAAACGCAAACGGAGGACAAAGCGGCCTGGTAGGTTATCTGTGTTGTTATGTACATTGCCATATAAAAACTATATAACTATATTAAAAAGCTTTGATACAGAATCTATCTTGTTTTTTAAAATGGCTATTGACAAATCTTGCAATAGCATGAACACACATGCATACATTCTGTTCATAAACTCAATGAGCATTTATACAAAGTGACTGATATAAAGTGGACGGACAGTGATATGATCTACCTGTTTCAGTTCCAGACCCACTCGACTATGGAGATGACGTGAGTATCTCCTTGGCATGGGTATCCTGCAGTCAGCTGATTGAACATTAACCTCCACATAACTATATCAGAAACATTTTCTTAATGTGAATCACATTTCTATAAAACCACAATAAGTGACGATCGATTGTTCTTGATTCTGTTCTCTCAAACCTCAAACTAACTTCACTAAGATTTGATTTAATGATGTAAAGAGACACCAATAGGTTGAAAAAATGTTTTATTTTATTCACAATGACTACCACATCTCAAGTAAGGGTTACGTCCCGTTGATTGCAGGTGGACAAGGTGAACCCTCTGTACCAGTCAGCGGCCCCTGGCGAGTACTTCCTTAACGACAGACTCACACCCAGCGAGAAACTGGTGGACAGCGAGAACAACTCTCTGTACGCCACTGTAGGACCGAGAACCAAGAAACACCAAACACCCGTTATACCAGACCCGTATACTGTCAGACACATTGTGCCCGAGCTGTACCCGGTCAGACATGATGACACTCCGGTCCCCGTCATAGAGACCATCGTAATGGAATCAGACACGGAGTCAAGACCGGATGTGGATAACATAAGTGTTGAGGTCATGCCGGACACAGACTCCGAACATGGGCCTGACCCGGCTGTTCACGTATTTGAATCCTTTCTGCCCGATTACAAGGGATCCGAGTCTGATATCGACTCATCTTCGGATCATGCCGGTTCGTTCAGTCCACAGCCAGAGCCCTACCAGCAGGTGCAGACAGGTCTGACCCCGCTTGACGAGCAGTCTGAGGAGGACTTCCGGTCGGACTCAGGGTCCGTCACCAGGAGGAGTGACACCTCCGACCTCACTGAACCCTTCGCCACACCTGATTATCAACTACAGTCCACGGACATTCTGTGAACGTTTTTCCATCACTAACATCATCACAAGTCTTATAAGAATTACATGGAAACAATAAATGTAAATAATGTAAGGCTGGGTAGTGAAATGACGAACATTTAAAAGTAGGCAGTTGATGTTACCAATATTCACAAGTTTTGTTTTTTAGAGGATACCTAGTCGAGTTTGACAAATGCCAACTATATTTCATCAAGTGTCTGTTTCGTACTTTTTGTATTTATCATATAATTTTAACAATTCTATGTATTAAAAGTACCTTTATATAACAAAGTTAAATTCATTTTAGATAGATAGAGAGTAGTTCCAAGAATGTTCAATGATACACAGTGAAAATATGAAATACCGTTACTGTAGTTTGATAGGTTGATTCGATATTTATAAAACGACTGAATGGTTTATGAATCACTATTCACGAGGTAACCTAAGATGTAGCACTTAACGATTATGACGTCATGTCCATCTACAGCACACTGCCTTTATTACACGATGTAATCCCCGGCTTAGTAGGACTTAGTATCTCCTACGTAAGACAAAGAGTTAGGGTTTGGAGACAATTGACAACCAAAAACTTTGTTAGGCATTGAAAGGGGTCCTGGCAAAGGATTGCAAATATGACAAAAGTGATTTTTGCTTAGATGGGGTACATTCTTATGTTTTTGGTATGTTTATTTGTCTTGTGTAATTGGCCTCAGATTGTTTTACAAAAAGTTTGCTTTGAAATCGAATAAGCATAAACTGAAAAAGTAAACACATACTACGAGTCCCCAATTCTGTTCACTTTTACGAAGCTCTTATTTAGAAGTCTTACTTCATTTCACTTCATTAAAAATCGATTGGAATTATATGTAATAAAATGAAAGTCAAATAATTATGTGTTCTTATTTCACTTCAAACCTTTAAAATACCACTCAAATGAGTTATATGTAATTAAATGTGCACATCTCATATCTGCAGTAGTTCTGCTGACGACATGCTACATAAATGACAATAAGAACAATTGACATGAGAGGAAGATTTAAAAATTCGTCACTTCAGATGATTAATTTACCCATATGGTAAATATACTTGTCAAAAGAGGTTAGGTATATTGCAAGTTTTATGATTGATATTTCATCTGTGTGCAAATGTGCAAATAAATCATTATTACAAATTTCAAAATTTACATTTATCGCTAACTATTCTTCTCCAGTGCATACATAACATCAAGAGTACAGAAATTCATTAACGGTAATTAATTATGGAAGCTGAGATCCTTTATTGTTGAGTAATGTTTTGAGTGACGTTGTGTAACTTTAATGTCAAGACGTTAAATACAAATGCGTTATTACGTCGCTAGTAATGTCAATGACCGTGGATTATCATTTCACAGAATATTGATTGTACTTGAATTATTGAAGGAATTTAAAACTGATATTCCAAAACATAAATAGGGAAACGGCAATCATATCGTGTTTTGCAACAATGTAGAGATCTACCCTGAACTATTGAATTAATATCAGTTTATTAAATATAATCGATCAGTGCAGAACTATACTGGATTGCATAACACATGATGGCTCAGTCAACTCTACTTCTAGAATAAAAATATATAAAGTACTTGATGGCGCACGTTTTTCTTACTGAAAAAAATTATCTCACGAAAAGGTAAATAAGTCTTAACCATAGGACTAAATGATACTCCAGGAATCAATAAAAAGAGTTCTACAACGAACGTATTTTTTTCGGTTAAGCCATGCGAGTCCATTTCCCTTCGAGTGGCCAGCGGCTGTAGCGATACTTAAACGCTCAAAGTAGAGTTTTGAATATGGAACCATGAGAGAATGGTCAATTACCTTGTTGTCTGAACTCTCAAATTCGCATGAGACCTACAAATCTACCTCTCGCACTGAAGAGTTCCACACCACTGTCGATTTATATACGTCGCACCACTTTATTTCAACCTCTTTCTATGGATGCAGGCTTATCGGATCGTGTAATGTCTTACCTCTAACATAACATAAAATACATAAAATAAAATAAAAAATACAAAATAATATGGCACCAACGTACCTACAAGATCTTATTCCTGTTAATGTGGCATCAAAACAGTAACTATAATCTTCGTAATTCTAATGATATTTCACTCCCTTTCTCAAGACTAAATTTTCGTATGCATACTAATTTCCGTCAGCAATAATAATGTGGAACGAAATCCCTGTGGCAATGAAGAATTGTGGGTCATTAAAATCTTTTAAATATAATATTATCATTAAACATAAAGCTGCACCCAAATATTTGATTTTGGACCAAGAAACTATAATATCATACTTACAAAATTACGTTACATGTGTAGTCCATTAAATTATGATCTCTTTCGTGTTGGTATTGTCGATATCCCAAGTTGTTCATGTGAAAATGTTTGTGAAAATTCCTACCACTATCTATTGGAGTGTAAATTATATACTGCACAAAGAACTGCAATGATGTCCAAACATACACACATCAGTTGATTCAAGGACAAGAAGCCCCCAAACAAACACACATCAGTTGATTCAAGGACAAGAAGCCTCCAAACAAACACACATCAGTTGATTCATGGACAAGAAGCCTCCAAACATACACACATCAGTTGATTCATGGACAAGAAGCCCCCAAACATACACACATCAGTTGATTCATGGACAAGAAGCCTCAAAACATACACACATCAGTTGATTCAAGGACAAGAAGCCTCCAAACATACACACATCAGTTGATTCATGGACAAGAAGCCTCCAAACATACACACATCAGTTGATTCATGGACAAGAAGCCTCCAAACATACACACATCAGTTGATTCATGGACAAGAAGCCTCCAAACATACACACATCAGTTGATTCAAGGACAAGAAGCCTCCAAACATACACACTTCAGTTGATTCATGGACATGAAGCCTCCAAACATACACACATCAGTTGATTCATGGACAAGAAGCCCCCAAACATACACACATCAGTTGATTCAAGGACAAGAAGCCTCCAAACATACACACATCAGTTGATTCATGGACAAGAAGCCCCCAAACATACACACATTCAGTTGATTCATGGACAAGAAGCCCCCAAACATACATACATCAGTTGATTCAAGGACAAGAATCCTCCAAACATACACACATCAGTTGATTCAATGACAAGAAGCCTCCAAACATACACACATCAGTTGATTCATGGACAAGAAGCCTCCAAACATACACACATCAGTTGATTCATGGACAAGAAGCCTCCAAACATACACACTTCAGTTGATTCATGGACAAGAAGCCTCCAAACATACACACATCAGTTAATTCATGGACAAGAAGCCTCCAAACATACACACATCAGTTGATTCATGGACAAGAAGCCTCCAAACATACACACATCAGTTGATTCAAGGACAAGAAGCCTCCAAACATACACACATCAGTTGATTCATGGACAAGAAGCCTCCAAACATACACACATCAGTTGATTCAAGGACAAGAAGCCTCCAAACATACACATATTCGGTTGATTCATGGACAAGAAGCCTCCAAACATACACACATTCAGTTGATTCAAGGACAAGAAGCCTCCAAACATACACATATTCAGTTGATTCATGGACAAGAAGCCTCCAAACATACACACATCAGTTGATTCATGGACAAGAAGCCTCCAAACATACACACATCAGTTGATTCATGGACAAGAAGCCTCCAAACATACACACATCAGTTGATTCATGGACAAGAAGCCTCCAAACATACACACATCAGTTGATTCATGGACAAGAAGCCTCCAAACATACACACATCAGTTGATTCAAGGACAAGAAGCCTCCAAACATACACATATTCAGTTGATTCATGGACAAGAAGCCTCCAAACATACACACATCAGTTGATTCAAGGACAAGAAGCCTCCAAACATACACATATTCAGTTGATTCATGGACAAGAAGCCTCCAAAGATACACACATCAGTTGATTCATGGACAAGAAGCCTCCAAACATACACACATCAGTTGATTCATGGACAAGAAGCCTCCAAACATACACACATCAGTTGATTCATGGACAAGAAGCCTCTAAACATACACACATAAGTTGATTCATGGACAAGAAGCCTCCAAACATACACACATCAGTTGATTCAAGGACAAGAAGCCTCCGAACATACACACAGCAATTGATTCATGGACAAGAAGCCTTCAAACATACACACATCAGTTGATTCATGGACAAGAAGCCTCCAACCATACACACATCAGTTGATTCAAGGACAAGAAGCCTTCAAACATACACATATCAGTTAATTCAAGGACAAGAAGCCTCCAAACATACACACATCAGTTGATTCATGGACAAGAAGCCTCCAAACATACACACATCAGTTGATTCAAGGACAAAAAGTCTCCAAACATACAGACAACAGTTGATTCATGGACAAGAAGCCTCCAAACATACACACATCAGTTGATTCATGGACAAGAAGCCTCCAAACATACACACATCAGTTGATTCATGGACAAGAAGCCTCCAAACATACACACATCAGTTGATTCATGGACAAGAAGCCTCCAAACATACACACATTCAGTTGATTCAAGGACAAGAAGCCTCCAAACATACACACATCAGTTGATTCATGGACAAGAAGCCTCCAAACATACACACATCAGTTGATTCATGGACAAGAAGCCTCCAAACATACACACATCAGTTGATTCATGGACAAGAAGCCTCCAAACATACACACATTCAGTTGATTCATGGACAAAAAGCCTCCAAACATACACACTTCAGTTGATTCATGGACAAGAAGCCTCCAAACATACACACATCAGTTGATTCAAGGACAAGAAGCCTCCAACCATACACACATCAGTTGATTCAAGGACAAGAAGCCTCCAAACATACACACATCAGTTGATTCATGGACAAGAAGCCTCCAAACATACACACATCAATTGATTCAAGGACAAGAAGCCTCCAAACATACACACATCAGTTGATTCATGGACAAGAAGCCTCCAAACATACACACATCAGTTGATTCATGGACAAGAAGCCTCCAAACATACACACATCAGTTGATTCAAGGACAAGAAGCCTCCAAACATACACACATTCAGTTGATTCATGGACAAGAAGCCCCCAAACATACACACATCAATTGATTCAAGGACAAGAAGCCTCCAAACATACACACAGCAGTTGATTCATGGACAAGAAGCCTCAAAACATACACACATCAGTTGATTCAAGGACAAGAAGCCTCCAAACATACACACATTCAGTTGATTCATGGACAAGAAGCCCCCAAACATACACACATCAGTTGATTCAAGGACAAGAAGCCTCCAAACATACACACATTCAGTTGATTCAAGGACAAGAAGCCTCCAAACATACACACATTCAGTTGATTCATGGACAAGAAGCCTCCAAACATACACACATCAGTTGATTCAAGGACAAGAAGCCTCCAAACATACACACATCAGTTGATGAATAGACAAGAAGCCTCCAAACATACACACATCAGTTGATTCATGGACAAGGAGCCTCCAAAAATACACACATCAGTTAATTCATGGACAAGAAGCCTCCAAACATACACACATCAGTTGATTCATGGACAAGAAGCCTCCAAACAAACACACATCAGTTGATTCATGGACAAGAAGCCTCCAAACATACACACATCAGTTGATTCATGGACATGAAGCCTCCAAACATACACACATCAGTTGCAAAACCAAGGTTCTGCGTCATGTGCAGACAGCGCCTATACACTTGTGTTCATTGTTACTAGATAAGATCAGGAAGGGGTTTCAGACACGACAGAACCAAAAAGATAAAAGCAAGCTATTGTAGCCAGGGACAATGGCGACGGAATGGTCAGTATCTTACCCATTGTCCACACAAATAACTTGACGAACCTCTTACAATGAACCACCGATAGCCTGAATAATACAACATAAAGTCCATTCACCGACAGAAATAAACTTCTGGCTGTAGTGAACACACGTTGAAACGATAATAATCCTCATTATCACTCCTGGAACTACTGTGTTGTCCATGTAAGACTATCTAGTCTAGTACTTTAATTAATACAGCTACTTATTAACGTGTTCAGTTCAACGATCCGGTAATGCCTGAAAATAGGCCCTTCCATGCAAAATGTATAATTATTCAATTTTTTTGCAAAAAGGCCATTTCCGGATAAAACTACAACCTTCCAAAAAAATTCATTGAAATGTACAATAAGCAAATATGATTAGATTAACAATGCGCACAAATTGGCGGGTTACAATTATCGACGTTTATTGACGTCGTTGTTCCCCGTTGACACCTATATATTGGCAAAAGCTCAACGTAGAAAAGTATTTTGGTAAAATAGTCCACAGTGAGATATCAAAATCAACCGTCAACGACGCCTCCTACACAAGCACAACCAGATACATGTTCACTTTCAAACTCGTGAAAAGTAAAACTGTTTTATTGCTCTCGATCTTTCATAGCTACACAAACACAAACTTTGCCTTCCCTTTCATATTCTAAACACGCACACCAGTACGAGGGGTGCGGGTAGGGTTTAGTCACTGTAGAGAGCAGCCTGAAGAGACCCACATTGAATACGCTTGTTTGCACAATGGGGCCGGGTGACTCTCTATACTTCAAACTACCCTCCACGCGTGTTTCCCACATATAATTCATAAACAAGTTTCAATATAAAGCATTGAGGATATGCTGCTTACATTGTTAGGACAAGACGGAGGTTTATTAGTGGAGATCAAAACCAGGTTCTACATTACATTAACAGGATGGCAATAAGAAAACCCAACTCAAGAAATATAAATTTCACGCCGATGATATTATGAAAGTTACGAAGGATTGTCAATGTTGAATATAACATGAATACAACAATGACATAAGAACAAGAAGGTACACAGAGATGTGAAGTTACTGATTCAGATGTTTCGGTGTTCTAGCAGAGAGGACCATACAGATGTTGTCTACAATCAGAAACTAACATTACTATTACGCTTTGAACTTTAAAGAAATAATAATTTGGTTTTCAAACAGCAAATTATTTTAAATGAATAAAATCTTCTTACAATCTTAACCATTATTGTGTTATGAATATTTTATCCACAGTTAAAATGTGTAACTATTTTGTACAACCGTATCAAGTTGTTTTCTACATAAAAATGTTATTAAAACATGTGTTTTATGGAAATTAAGAAAAACTCTTTTTTAAATATTTAATTTTTTTATGGCAAAACTGTATACAATATGTATATGTTTGAATACCCACACGATTGTCTGAATCGTAACATGACGTCAACAGATAAGAATTCCAATACGACAAATATGGATATTTTTGATACCTGAATGTATTTCTTTATTCACGTCATTTAGTCTGATCCTTGGACGGCTTGTGCATATACAGAGGCAAACATTTCAACAGAGAAGATAAAAAAGAAAACCATTACAATTTGCCAACTTTTTCAAAGTTGAATACTATTCATCTATATTCGAAATAGTCAACATAATTCTAAGCCCGCCCATAAACAGTTATAAATGTACCGCTATAACAAAACAACTTCCTTTGAAAGACACGAGCGCGTTCCCACAGTGTGACAGAAAGCATATGACAAACCGTCTATACAATAGGTGGTCTCTGTTCACGTTTCTGACTTTAAGCCGGCTCGAGTCTTTGTAGCCACGGCGTGAAGAAATCCACTGAAAGTGATCAAGCATGGCGGACGATTGAGAGCCACCCCTGTGGAGACCCAGATTATGTCATGACACTGAGTTAGTGCGTATGAGGACGTCTTGCTCATCGGGCGTGTGTCGAGCTCACCAATGGAGGTCGGTTGAGCTAGTGCCTCACCCGTGCATGGATGCATAAGTAAAGCAGGAAAGTTTCTGCGTTAATTTGCTTAATGGCAAATACCTACTGATCCGTGTCCGTGGATAACTTAACGAGAGGTAACAGTTTATCTGTTGGATAAAATACACGAAGATACGGTAGGTGACTCACTTACCTTAGTGACTGCTCTAATCTTGTACACGAATGTGGATTCTTCATGATGAATGACACTTTATAATCATGTTATGTATATATGCAAATGTCATATCAAAACTCATATTGATAATACTGGTAAGATTATCCATTATGAAACACAGTAAATACCCTAATCACAAGTAACTATCTGTACACAAAACCCCGTTGAAAACAGCTGTAAAAGTACATTCATGTGACTTCTATTTTCAGATAGGCGACTTTCATGAAATCAAATTCTGTATCAAGCGGATCTGTTTTCCTAGTTATTGTGACATATTTCTGAAACGTTATGTTATCTTGCAGCAAGCAAACGTATATAAACAAATAGGTAATCTGATATCAAGTGCAGGAAGTAATACGACACTAGTTTACCTCTTGCCAACACGACACATGTCCTGTGTGATTATAGCAGCTAAATGATGTATACTATAGACCTTATTTTTCATCAATATACATGACTTATTCAATGAAGTCGATATCTACAGATGCACAAGCATCAACACTTGTCATATAGGTAATGAAATAAGTAAAACATTAAATCTGTACACACTAGGTGCCCGAAACCATGTTTAACATCCAGTTATATACCGGTGATTCAGATATGCTTACATGATGTTTGGGATAAGGTTTAGCATCTTATGATTTTGCTATTGTATGATCCTATCTTATTAAGGCTAGAAAACAGCACACCGGTTATAAATCAACTCTGTTGAGGTCGAGAGACGTGTGAATCACACTTGAAGATGGTGCTAGATGAAAGACAAAAATCCATCGCTAGCTTCACGTCAGGAAACGTCGTGTTTAATACCTGTATCCTGTATAAAATATCATATAACACACCGGTAATAAAACGTTGTCATGCTTCAGATACCCGTATGACTCAGACATGAAAACGATGATAATAATTGTTACATGATACATTATTCCCTGTATCTTATACTTATCAAAGCATAAACCTATACATATGTTTGAGTTGAAGCAGTGATGAATGGGAATGTTCATGGAGACATTAAACCATCGATAACACCTGGGCAGTGTTCAAGATAGGTTTCAAAGTAATCGCTCAATGAGCGATTACTTTTAAACCTCTCTGAAAGCGATTGCTCAATGTAGCGCTACGTAGCAAGGCGAGCAAACTTCGAGGAATTTGCACTGTATCGTTCAAGAGAGAGTGAGCGCTACATTGAGCGCTACATTGAGCGATCAATGAGCAATTTAAGCGCTCGCTGTTATTGAACGGAACCCATGTCTCAGTGTACCTATATTAACAACAGATATAAGATGTACGTGTTTATAGTTTGCTGTAACCCATTCAGCAGGACACATCTAGCGAGACGGGGTGGGACAACTAGGTCACCTTCTCCTCCCATCTCTACATCATATGATATCCATCTTGTCCTTCATAAACACGTTGTCTGTGAACATATATTGTTTTCTAAGTAACACGTCTATCTGTGAACATATATTGTTTCTAGGTAACACGTCTATCTGTGAACATATATTGTTTTCTAGGTAACACGTCTATCTGTGAACATATATTGTTTTCTAAGTAACACGTCTATCTGTGAACATCTATTGTTTTCTAGGTAACACGTCTATCTGTGAACCTATATTGTTTTCTAGGTAACACGTCTATCTGTGAACATATATTGTTTTCTAGGTAACACGTCTATCTGTGAACATATATTTTTTCTAGGTAACACGTCTATCTGTGAACATATATTGTTTTCTAGGTAACACGTCTATCTGTGAACATATATTGTTTTCTAGGTAACACGTCTATCTGTGAACATATATTGTTTTCTAGGTAACACGTCTATCTGTGAACATATATTGTTTCTAGGTAACACGTCTATCTGTGAACATATATTGTTTTCTAGGTAACACGTCTATCTGTGAACCTATATTGTTTTCTAAGTAACACGTCTATCTTTGAACATATATTGTTTCTAGGTAACACGTCTATCTGTGAACATATATTGTTTTCTAGGTAACACGTCTATCTGTCAACCTATATTTTTTTCTAGGTAACACGTCTATCTGTCAACCTATATTGTTTTCTAGGTAACACGTCTATCTGTGAACATATATTGTTTTCTAGGCAACACGTCTATCTGTGAACATATATTGTTTTCTAAGTAACACGTCTATCTGTGAACATCTATTGTTTTCTAGGTAACACGTCTATCTGTGAACATATATTGTTTTCTAGGTAACACGTCTATCCGTGAACATATATTGTTTTCTAGGTAACACGTCTATCTGTGAACATATATTGTTTTCTAGGTAACACGTCTATCTGTGAACATATATTGTTTTCTAAGTAACACGTCTATTTGTGAACATATATTGTTTTCTAGGTAACACGTCTATCTGTGAACATATATTGTTTTCTAGGTAACACGTCTATCTGTGAACATATATTGTTTTCTAGGTAACACGTCTATCTGTGAACATATATTGTTTCTAGGTAACACGTCTATCTGTGAACCTATATTGTTTCTAGGTAACAAGTCTATCTGTGAACATATATTGTTTTCTAGGTAACACGTCTATCTGTGAACATATATTGTTTTCTAAGTAACACGTCTATCTGTGAACATATATTGTTTTCTAAGTATCACGTCTATTTGTGAACATATATTGTTTTCTAGGTAACACGTCTATCTGTGAACATATATTTTTTCTAGGTAACACGTCTATCGGTGAACATATATTGTTTCTAGGTAACACGTCTATCTGTGAACATATATTGTTTTTTAGGTAACAAGTCTATCTGTCAACCTATATTGTTTTCTAGGTAACACGTCTATCTGTGAACCTATATTGTTTCTAGGTAACAAGTCTATCTGTGAACATATATTGTTTTCTAGGTAACACGTCTATCTGTGAACATATATTGTTTTCTAAGTAAGACGTCTATCTGTGAACATATATTGTTTTCTAGGTAACACGTCTATCTGTGAACATATATTGTTTTCTAGGTAACACGTCTATCTGTGAACATATATTGTTTCTAGGTAACACGTCTATCTGTGAACCTATATTGTTTCTAGGTAACAAGTCTATCTGTGAACATATATTGTTTTCTAGGTAACACGTCTATCTGTGAACATATATTGTTTTCTAAGTAACACGTCTATCTGTGAACATATATTGTTTTCTAAGTAAGACGTCTATCTGTGAACATATATTGTTTTCTAGGTAACACGTCTATCTGTGAACATATATTTTTTCTAGGTAACACGTCTATCTGTGAACATATATTGTTTCTAGGTAACACGTCTATCTGTGAACATATATTGTTTTCTAGGTAACAAGTCTATCTGTCAACCTATATTGTTTTCTAGGTAACACGTCTGTGAACATATATTGTCTAGGTAACACGTCTATCTGTGAACATATATTGTTTCTAGGTAACACGTCTATCTGTGAACATATATTGTTTTCTAGGTAACACGTCTATCTGTGAACCTATATTGTTTTCTAAGTAACACGTCTATCTGTGAACATATATTGTTTCTAGGTAACACGTCTATCTGTGAACACATATTGTTTCTAGGTAACACGTCTATCTGTGAACCTATATTGTTTCTAGGTAACAAGTCTATCTGTGAACATATATTGTTTTCTAGGTAACACGTCTATCTGTGAACATATATTGATTTCTAGGTAACACGTCTATCTGTGAACATCTATTGTTTTCTAGGTAACACGTCTATCTGTGAACCTATATTGTTTTCTAAGTAACACGTCTATCTGTGAACCTATATTGTTTTCTAGGTAACACGTCTATCTGTGAACCTATATTGTTTTCAAGGTAACACGTCTATCTGTGAACATATATTGCTTCTACGTCACACGTCTATCTGTGAACATATATTGTTTTCTAGGTAACACGTCTATCTGTGAACATATATTGTTTCTAGGTAACACGTCTATCTGTGAACATATATTGTTTTCTAGGTAACACGTCTATCTGTGAACATATATTGTTTCTAGGTAACACGTCTATCTGTGAACATATATTGTTTTCTAGGTAACACGTCTATCTGTGAACATATATTGTTTTCTAAGTAACACGTCTATCTGTGAACATATATTGTTTTCTAGGTAACACGTCTATCTGTGAACATATATTGTTTTCTAGGTAACACGTCTATCTGTGAACATATATTGTTTCTAGGTAACACGTCTATCTGTGAACATATATTGTTTTCTAGGTAACACGTCTATCTGTGAACATATATTGTTTTCAAGGTAACACGTCTATCTGTGAACATATATTGTTTTCTAGGTAACACGTCTATCTGTGAACATATATTGTTTTCAAGGTAACACGTCTATCTGTGAACATATATTGTTTTCTAGGTAACACGTCTATCTGTGAACATATATTGTTTTCAAGGTAACACGTCTATCTGTGAACATATATTGTTTTCAAGGTAACACGTCTATCTGTGAACATATATTGTTTTCAAGGTAACACGTCTATCTGTGAACATATATTGTTTTCAAGGTAACACGTCTATCTGTGAACATATATTGTTTTCAAGGTAACACGTCTATCTGTGAACATATATTGTTTTCTAGGTAACACGTCTATCTGTGAACATATATTGTTTTCAAGGTAACACGTCTATCTGTGAACATATATTGTTTTCTAGGTAACACGTCTATCTGTGAACATATATTGTTTTCTAAGTAACACGTCTATCTGTGAACATATATTGTTTTCTAGGTAACACGTCTATCTGTGAACATATATTGTTTTCAAGGTAACACGTCTATCTGTGAACATATATTGTTTCTAGGTAACACGTCTATCTGTGAACATATATTGTTTTCTAGGTAACACGTCTATCTGTGAACATATATTGTTTTCTAAGTAACACGTCTATCTGTGAATGTGGTGTCACGATCTCATATGTCTTTTCTAGTTTCCTTTCTAATGTTCATGTTTACTAGTCCTACAGTGAGTTCACTTTTCTCAGAAATAACATTGATGTCAATTCATCCTCAAATTTATTCCTCCAATGCATTTTATCAAGTCAACAATTCTCAGCATTATATTCCATTCATACTTCTCATTTCACATTGATAGAATGTTGTAGGCATGTCCTTGTATTGTAGGTATTAAATTTGTATATTGATGGTGATATTTTCCCTGATGACATGTTCCTAATGAAGACGTTATTGAAGACGATTAACTGTAAAGTTAATAGAAAACTAAATCAGTACAGCATAAACTCATTAAATAAATACAAAACTTACTCTTACTACAAATTCCCATTCAAAATGTAAACAAACTTTATCTCAAGAAAAACTCCAAATTAATTACAAATATACTCAAACTTCACTATATATATTCTTAAATTTCAGAGAACCTTAAATTACATAAAATAAAACATTCTGAAATAGGTTTATGGAATACTATTACCTAGTGTAAATAGAAAATTACCTCATGAAATTAACTTACTTTCTAGCTATAATTTACTTCCAAAATGTTAATAATTACTTTATGAAATATGATATAAGTTACAAAAAGATGTTTTTACAACATAAATACTACATACCATTTTTGTTAGACCATAAATTAAAGTTTTTATTTCTCATTCTCAGCTCTCAATCTCACTCAAGTGACATCCATTTCTCAAAAAAGCACATGTTCGAACTCTCTCAGCAAAAAGATAAGATCTGACTCCCTAAGGTTCTGAAGATGGAATTATCTCCCTTAGGATGAATACTGAAATGAAGTGCTCATAAAATATCTTACAGAAATGTTGTATGCTCACTACATACCAGCCCCTTAATTGTGTAGATGAAATCGAAAGCAATTATACAATTGAACTGAAAAATAATATGCAAATAAAAATAAACAAATCCCTTTAAGGATATGAATTAAACAAAATCCTGGTTATGTAAAGTTACCACTCAGAAAAGAATATACCTTAATCCTAAAAAAAAGATTTTTAAGTATTTAAAAGAAACACCAATTCTTTCCAAAGTTTTAAATATTTCAAAATTCTAAAGTTAAAAAGAATAATCTAATGAAATTCCAATTCTCATTCGAAACATCATTCATAATCGCGGAAAATAATAAACATATTATGAATAGAGCTACAGTAACTAATATTTATAGTTGTCATGAATGTCACCATGACCTTATCAATGTCAACATGACCTGAAAATTAGTGTTCTTAGGTCTTTATCACCAATTTCAATCAAATTTTCAGAATTGTCCTCGTTTAACAGTCTCTTCTGAGCTGTCCACTATCTCACAGTCTCTACACTTTGGGATTGCCTGCACACTTCCCAGCAGACAATATTAAGACCAACTTGCTGATCGGTCTTACCAATTCTGTCGAAACAGTTTTTACTTTTACTGCTCTCACAAATCCCTTCTTGTCAGTAAATGTCTCTGTCACTTTCCCCATGGCCCAAGAATTTCTTGGTGAGTTTTCTACCAAAAGAACTATGTCTCCTATTTCTATGTTTTCTCTCGCAGAGAACCACTTTTGTCTCTCTTGAAGTTGGGTGACATATTCTGTCTTCCACCTCTTCCAGAATTGATCTGCAAGATACTGAACCTGCTTCCATCTTCGTCTAATGTAAGCGTCATCTTTGTTGAATACACCGGGTGGCATGCTGTCCCCAGGCTGTAGCTGCAACAGATGATTCGGTGTTAGCACAGTCAGATCATTTGGGTCCACCGGAGTTTCTGTGATGGGCCGATTGTTCAATATCGACTCAACTTCACATAAGAGAGTGTGTAGCGCCTCATCGTCAAGACGAATAACTTGCTGCTGCATAAGGGAATGTAATATCTTCCTGACTGTCCGGATCATCCGTTCCCATACGCCGCCGAAGTGAGAGGCAGTAGGAGGGTTAAACTCCCAGGAGATACTTTTCTGCTGCAACATGTCCTTTATTTTCTCATTGTTCCATTTGTCAATTTCTGCTCTTAGCTCCTTTTCGCAGGAAACAAGGTTTGTCCCGTTGTCGGATCTAATCATCTTCACCGATCCTCTTCCAGCTACAAATCTTCTCAATGCGTTGATGCATGAGTCCGTGTCGAGTGAGTATGCAAGTTCTAGGTGAACTGCTCGACTCGCCAGGCACACAAATATCACTCCATATCTTTTCACACTGCTTCTGCCGCGAACAACATGGAAGGGTCCAAAAAAGTCTATTCCAGTGTGAGAAAAGGGTGGCTCATCAGGGGTGAGCCTGTCTAGAGGTAAATCTGCCATCTTCTGTTCAAGAACTTTAGCCTGATACCGTTTACACGGAACACACTTGGATATCACTCTCTTGATGCCACTGTTGGCTCCAAGCATCCAATATTGCTGTCTCAAGATTGACAGCATCATGTTCTTACCCAGGTGTCCAACTCTTCTGTGAGTATCGCGAAGTATTAATGTTGACACGTGCGAATATTTAGGCAAGATGACCGGGTGTTTCATGTCAAATGTCATGTCTCCTCTCTCAAGGCGTCCTCCAACTCTCAATAATCCTTCATGCAAAAAGGGATCAAGCTTACGCATACCTGAGTTAGTGTTTCCAGCCCCTTTCTGTAACAGTGTTGTGATGGTGTCAGCAAAATGATGTTTCTGGACAACCTTGATAATCGCCTTTTCTGCTTGCTGCATCTCCCGTATTGTCAATTCGGTCAGATATTCTTTCTTGCGATCTTGGCTTCTAGTCTTTCGCTCCTGTGAATCTGAGCTGTCTTTCGTCAATCTAGCCTTTGTCTGTAGATACTTGATGAACAGGCGCATGTAAACTACTGCCCTCTTCAATCGTGACCAGTCCGAGTAATGACAAATCAGTTGGTGGACAGCATCACACGTTTCAGTCTCAATCGTAGTGTTCACAACTCTTTTCACTTCAGAATCATCACTTGGAATTGTCAAAGATTCATCAGGATGATTTTGCGGCCATTCTGACTGGTCATGCTTGAGGAATTCTGGTCCTTTGAACCAAAGGTCTGCTTTCAGGAATTTCTCAATCTTCATTCCTCTTGATGATGCATCAGCAGGATTTGACTTACTCTCAATGTAGTTCCACTGACCCACTGAAGTTGCTTCTCTGATGAGGTTCACTCTGTTTGCCACAAACGTATGGTATCGTGCACTGTCGTTACAGATGTAGCGCAACACGGACATACTGTCAGTCCAATAGAAAGTATCTGTCACTGGGAAATCCAATTCGTCATGAATTAATCTGCATAATTTCACTGCAATAGTGGCCGCTGTCAACTCCATTCTTGGAATTGTGATTTTCTTGAGCGGACTGACCCTTGATTTCCCTAGGATGAATGATACAGAGATGCGATCCTTGTCGTTTGTCAATCTTAAATATGCAACTACGCCGTAACCACTCTCACTTGCGTCAGAAAACATGTGTACTTGACATGATGTGGCTTGACCAAAGTCTGAGGGTTTGTAGCATCTTGGCAGTTTGATACTTTCCAGGTGGTGCAGTCCATCTAGCCACTGTTTCCATATCTTCAGATCATTTCCAGTTATCTCTTGATTCCAATCCAATTGTCGTCGACATAAGTCTTGCTGCAAGATCTTTGCTACCAGTACATATGGCGCTGCATATCCAATCGGGTCGAATACTGAGCTGATGACTGAAAGAATACCTCTCCTGTTGTTGAGCTGTGGTTTGAGATGAATCTGGAAACTTAGACAGTCCTCTTCAACTTTCCAAAAAACTCCTAATGCTCTTTCTGATGGCAGCATATCATTGTCCAAATCTAGACCTCTTATGCTCTTTGCTCTGTCAGCGACACCAATGCTCTTCATGACTTCATGGCTATTACTTGTCCACTTGGTTAGTTTGAATCCTCCTTTCTGACACAGAGCGCTAACTCTCTGTATTAGTGTGATAACTTGCTCGTCAGTGTTCTCAGATTTCAGCAGGTCATCGACATAGAATGATCTCTTCACTATATCAATGGTCTTCTGATCAAAGGTGTCTTGGTTGTCTTCTGCAGTCTGTTGAAGCGCTATTGTAGAGCATGTGGGTGATGATACCGCTCCAAACAAGTGAACGCACATGCGATACACATGCGGGGACTTCTGTACATCGCCGTCTGGCCACCAGTAGAATCTCAACATGTCTCTGTCCTCTTTTGGTACTTGAACCTGATAGAACATAGATTCTATGTCTCCCATGATTGCCACAGGATTCTCTCTGAAGCGGAGCAATACACCGAGTAGTGTATTGGTCAGGTCCGGTCCCTGAAGGAGTAAGTCATTGAGTGATATACCTTGGTACATGGCAGTACAGTCAAAAACAACTCTAATTTTATCTGGTTTCCTAGGGTGGTAGATTCCATGATGCGGTATGAACCACACTCTTCCGTCACGTCTTGCTACTTCATGTTCTGAGACTTGCTCTGCGTAACCCTTTTCAAGAATTGTTTCCATGAATTTATTATAGTCTTTGTGAAAACTTTCATTTCCTTCCATCTTTCTCTTCAGACTCCTCAATCTTTGTAAAGCTTGGATATGATTGTCTGGCAAATATATTTCTTCATTCTTGAGTGGGAGTGGAATCAGGTAGTGTCCATTTTCCAGTTGGATCTTGTTCTTGACTATGTCCATGAACTTCTTATCATTTCGAGACGCTTCTTTCTTGTCATTGATTATGCGCTCTGGAAAGTCTTGATCAATCGATTTTCTAACCAGTCTGTCCAGCTTTTTCAACTCTTCAATCTCTTCTATGGCTGAAACTTCAACTCTGTTGACACAGAAATCTTTCCTCTCAGTCTCATGCACGATGTTCTCTCGTACAACATTCCATACAATCCATCCTAGTCTGGTGCACGTAGCATGGGGACTCCCTTGTGGACCTGTCTTCACTTGGAATGGGGTATAGGCATCCGGGGTATTATTTCCAATCAGTAGACCAATCTCAGAATTGATTTGTGGAAGTTCAACTTGGCTCAGGTGCTCCCATTGCATAATATCGGTCTTCAGAGGTATGTGATGGTGAGAGACTGGCATTCTATCCTTGGTGTACACTTTCGGTAAAGTCACTGAGTTCTGTCCATCTAAGTCACTCACTATCAGATTGTCTACACTGTAGGTGTGCATGGTGTAAGGTCTACCCATAGTCTCAAGCGTTATCTTCATTTTCTTGCCCTCGCATCCTAATTCTTCTTTCAAAGCCTGCGACATGAATGACACGCTGCTACCTGGATCCATGAAGGCATAAGTTAGTACTGTCTTACTGTTGTTCTTTATCCTTATCTGTACAGGCACTATAGCCATCGTGCATTCTCCTTGACCAGCCCCCATACAGCTCACATTCTTCGGAATACCTCCTCTCCTCTCCTGCTGATCACCTCTTCTCTGTGTTGTCTGATGAATGTGCAAAACTGTCTGGTGTCCAAGTCCACATTTGGTGCAAACTACTTTCTTCTCACACTCTTTGCTGATATGTCCTTGATGCAGACACCTGAAACACAAGCCTTTACTTCTAAGGAATGTCAACTTGTTCTCGTGAGATAACTGGGACCACCTGTAACAGTCTTCTAGTCCATGATTATCTCCCTTGCAATAGATACATGGTTTCTGTAATGACTTAACCTTTCTGTTGTCTGGATCCACTGTTTGGTTATTTTCCGTTTCCAATCTCACCCTATCATGGTTCATGTTTGTTGCGAACGTTCTTGTCTTGCTTCTGATGGGTTTTGGTTCAGTCAGTGCTCTTTTCCCATATATTGGATCATTCGCCTTTTTCGCTTCTTTCCGGACGAAGTCTACAATGTCATGAAAATAAATTCCAATGCCTTGAAACCTCTTAGACTGCACAATATTTCTCCACTTGTCGTGGTACTGATATGGCATTTTCATAATCATCCTCTTCATATTGTCCGGATATTCAAGAATCCTCATAGCATCAATTGTCTCTATTGCGTTCTGACACTCTGTAAGGAAGATAGCGTAGTCGTCCAAAGCCTTTGCATTGTCAATTCTAATTGTTGGCCATTCCAAAGCCCTCTTGACAAAAGCACTTGCAATAATGTCTGAGTCACCATAGCGCTCTTCGAACTCTTGAAGTATTGCTTGATATGCTCTTCCTCCTTCAAGATAACTGAATCCAGAAACTATCTTATTGGCTTCTCCTGAGGTATACTGATCTAAATAGTTCACTACTTCATCTACATTGTCACTGTTAGACACAACCATGCTGTTGAACTGCCGTATGAACCGCTTGTAATCCATGGGCTCTCCACTGAATGTCTTCAATTCTGCAGACGGTTTCTTTAGATGTCGCACTACAGAAACATAATCCTCGAGCGGTTGTCTCTCCCTCTGAGTCTCATACTGAGTTGGAGTATATGGCGCAGTGTATGAATCATATCGTGGTTCTGGATTCCTTTGATCAATGACTTCAGGGGTCTCTTTCTTGGAGTGTGTCTGACTTCCTAATCTCTCATAATCATCTATGACTTTTGATTTGGCTTCAGTAATTGCTAGCTCTGTTTGTATTTCTAATTCTTGCTCCTGAATCTTCAACCTTAGCTTACTCATTTCAAGTTTCTCCTTTTCTTTCAGTGCTGATGCTTTCGCTAGTAATTCCGCCTTTCTTTGGTCTTCCTTCAGCTTAACCATAGAAATATTACTTCCTCGACTACTGTGTGAATGCTGTGACCCTGCCCTCTGAGATATGCTATCATTAGGTGCTACTGTGTGGTCTCTGAACCATTTCTCAAGTTGAGCCTTAAAACTTAAGATGAAAGGGGTTTCCTCACAGTCCACCTGAAACTCATACTGCTTTCGGCTCTCCATGTCAAGTAGAGATTCATACTCTTCTCTCAGCGCATAGTGTTTCTCTAATAAAGTCAGGAATTGTAAATGTTCATCTCTAACTCTCTTAATGTCTATGGTTTCCTCCAAAAGAGATAGAATAGAGTCCTGCTTAGCCTTCAGTTGCCTAAAGGAAAGTTTCAACAATTTTTCCTTCTGCTCCTTTGTGTACAAAAGGCCCTTATCTGTCAATCTTCTCTGCCTTGTACTAAGAGAACTTATCACAGAAATTTGGTCACGGTTCCTTCTTGCCATTTCAATAGTTATCTCTTCCATACAGGTCAAAAATGTTAATGAATGTGGTGTCACGATCTCATATGTCTTTTCTAGTTTCCTTTCTAATGTTCATGTTTACTAGTCCTACAGTGAGTTCACTTTTCTCAGAAATAACATTGATGTCAATTCATCCTCAAATTTATTCCTCCAATGCATTTTATCAAGTCAACAATTCTCAGCATTATATTCCATTCATACTTCTCATTTCACATTGATAGAATGTTGTAGGCATGTCCTTGTATTGTAGGTATTAAATTTGTATATTGATGGTGATATTTTCCCTGATGACATGTTCCTAATGAAGACGTTATTGAAGACGATTAACTGTAAAGTTAATAGAAAACTAAATCAGTACAGCATAAACTCATTAAATAAATACAAAACTTACTCTTACTACAAATTCCCATTCAAAATGTAAACAAACTTTATCTCAAGAAAAACTCCAAATTAATTACAAATATACTCAAACTTCACTATATATATTCTTAAATTTCAGAGAACCTTAAATTACATAAAATAAAACATTCTGAAATAGGTTTATGGAATACTATTACCTAGTGTAAATAGAAAATTACCTCATGAAATTAACTTACTTTCTAGCTATAATTTACTTCCAAAATGTTAATAATTACTTTATGAAATATGATATAAGTTACAAAAAGATGTTTTTACAACATAAATACTACATACCATTTTTGTTAGACCATAAATTAAAGTTTTTATTTCTCATTCTCAGCTCTCAATCTCACTCAAGTGACATCCATTTCTCAAAAAAGCACATGTTCGAACTCTCTCAGCAAAAAGATAAGATCTGACTCCCTAAGGTTCTGAAGATGGAATTATCTCCCTTAGGATGAAGTGCTCATAAAATATCTTACAGAAATGTTGTATGCTCACTACAGTGAACATATATTGTTTTCTAGGTAACACGTCTATCTGTGAACATATATTGTTTCTAGGTAACACGTCTATCTGTGAACATATATTGTTTCTAGGTAACACGTCTATCTGTGAACATATATTGTTTTCTAGGTAACACGTCTATCTGTGAACATATATTGTTTCTAAGTAACACGTCTATCTGTGAACATATATTGTTTTCTAGGTAACACGTCTATCTGTGAACATATATTGTTTCTAGGTAACACGTCTATCTGTCAACCTATATTTTTTTCTAGGTAACACGTCTATCTGTCAACCTATATTGTTTTCTAGGTAACAAGTCTATCTGTCAACCTATATTTTTTTCTAGGTAACACATCTATCTGTCAACCTATATTGTTTTCTAGGTAACACGTCTATCTGTGAACATATATTGTTTCTAGGTAACTCGTCTATCTGTGAACATATATTGTTTCTAGGTAACACGTCTATCTGTGAACATGTATTGTTTTCTAGGTAACACGTCTATCTGTGAACATATATTGTTTCTAGGTAACACGTCTATCTGTGAACATATATTGTTTTCTAAGTAACACGTCTATCTGTGAACATATATTGTTTTCTAGGTAACACGTCTATCTGTGAACATATATTGTTTCTAGGTAACACGTCTATCTGTGAACACATATTGTTTCTAGGTAACACGTCTATCTGTGAAACTATATTGTTTCTAGGTAACAAGTCTATCTGTGAACATATATTGTTTTCTAGGTAACACGTCTATCTGTGAACATATATTGTTTTCTAGGTAACACGTCTATCTGTGAACATCTATTGTTTTCTAAGTAACACGTCTATCTGTGAACATATATTGTTTTCTAAGTAACACGTCTATCTGTGAACATATATTGTTTTCTAGGTAACACGTCTATCTGTGAACATATATTGTTTCTAGGTAACACGTCTATCTGTGAACATATATTGTTTCTAGGTAACATGTCTATCTGTGAACCTATATTGTTTCTAGGTAACAAGTCTATCTGTGAACCTATAATGTTTTCTAGGTAACACGTCTATCTGTGAACATATATTGTTTTCTAGGTAACACGTCTATCTGTGAACATCTATTGTTTTCTAAGTAACACGTCTATCTGTGAACATATATTGTTTTCTAAGTAACACGTCTATCTGTGAACATCTATTGTTTTCTAAGTAACACGTCCTTATGTGAACATATATTGTTTCTAGGTCACACACAGGAGGAGCTCAGTGACACAGATTTCAGATTCCAACACAGTATGAGAACAAACATGAAAACAACTTTGTTTACAGTCGTGTTGTATTTGGGTGAGTGTGTGTCATAAGATATTTACTGAATTATAGTACTTGTAATAATAAAAAAAAGTTGGAAAACTTTGATACTTTATATAAAAGGTTAATAAGTACTGCTTGATAGACAGCGTGTGATTAACAACAGGGGCCGTGTACAGGTATATTGAACAAGGAACCGAGCTGTTGAACAGAGGTCATTGGCGTTTGTTTTTTAATTCAATGAAAAGTTTCTTGACCTACACATTATCGTATACTTCCTACAAGTGCATCCCTTATGTATCACAGTGCAAATATCGTGTAAATTGGCTTTAATTGTGACGTCGATTAGCTAACATCAATGCCAATGCCAAAGACTCATGATCCTATATCCAGGTGAGCAATCATCATTCTCAAACCTAACATGTGGTCGTCACGTCAGTGGTGCAAGTTTCCAAACTTTGGCATAATGAAACAGATGAACATTCAAATTCCCTTAATTCTGAACTAAGACAATCCATTGCGATTAAATGAGGAAACAGTCATCAAAGGTAAATTGAATGGGATTATTAGGAAATTCGATGTTTAACGTTGTTGATCGCTTACGCGATATTTTACAGAAGAAAACATACACTGTAGTTTTGACAAGTTTGATCCTGGTGACTTCAAGGTGCTGCCACATCTGTCGCGGTTAAATTTGTAAATTAAACTATGTCATCGAACATTTATTGTCTTACATTTAACTGTCTTTTCCAACGCAAAAATGCAAAATGATCGGTTTCGTTTTTGCGTTGATAGGATGATTTAAAGACATTCCATAGTACATGATGTTTGCACTAATAACACAAGTCGGTGAACAAAGTTTTCGGATATATCTGTAAAATGTCTATAACACAACAATATTGCGATTTTAAGATGAGCACCGACAGTTGACTCATACAATTAGTTACACAACTGTCAAACGAATTTGATTGCATTGAGAGAAGGTTATTTTATTGATCTTTACCAGGTCAAGTGGTATGTCAAAACAGTCCGCCAGTGTTTGTCAACAACATGAATGGTTTGTCTATATCCGAAAAAGTCGAAATCGGTAAGTATAGTTTTTTGTTTATCCTGTTACAAACATGAGAGGGTGTTGTTGTTTATTACATATGTGCAGATATAGAAAACAACTCAATCAAATAAATGAATACATCTTATAAAAATTGTTTCACACAGGCCCCTAACAGTGCGTCCCGAAAATGGCTTTTCTTTTCTGAAAGGCGATTTAGAAAATTAAAAGACAGACACATGTATTATTGAGTTCAACTACTTTATTGACGTAGTGTGATCAGTTGGATAAGATGCAGTAAGCATCATTTGATTTCTATTCATTAATGAAGTAAACAGCTGAATGGAAACCCGACACCGTATACATAGAATAGACTACACTTGTCTACTACAATGACAACAATGAAATTAGATAATTACCCTACCTTCATCATGTGACTTGTACGATAAGGTTTTACCAAAGGTTCAGAATGATGGAGCAGCAGTAGGTATACATACGTTATTTGCAAAAGTGTTAATGATAATTGTTCAGGATAACGTTGGACAGTACAGTTGCTGGCTGTTGACTGTACATGTGACGGTAGTATACCACTGCTCATGATTACCTTATATATTATGAGTTGTTGACTGTGGACTGTGACGGTAGTATACCACTGCTCATGATTACCTTATATATTATGAGTTGTTGACTGTGGACTGTGGCGGTAGTATACCGCTGCTCATGATTACCTTATATATTATGAGTTGTTGACTGTGGACTGTGGACTGTGACGGTAGTATATGACTGCTCATGATTACCTTATATATTATGAGTTGTTGACTGTGGACTGTGATGGTAGTATATGACTGCTCATGATTACCTTATATATTATGAAATGTTGACTGTGGACTGTGATGGTAGTATACCACTGCTCATGATTATCTTATATATTATGAGTTGTTGACTGTGGACTGTGACGGTAGTATACCATTGCTCATGATTACCTTATATATTATGAAATGTTGACTGTGGACTGTGATGGTAGTATACCACTGCTCATGATTACCTTATATATTATGAGTTGTTGACTGTGGACTGTGACGGTAGTATACCACTGCTCATGATTACCTTATATATTATAAGTTGTTGACTGTGGACTGTGACGGTAGTATACCACTGCTCATGATTACCTTATATATTATGAGTTGTTGACTGTGGACTGTGATGGTAGTATACCACTGCTCATGATTACCTTATATATTATGAGTTGTTGACTGTGGACTGTGATGGTAGTATACCACTGCTCATGATTACCTTATATATTATGAGTTGTTGACTGTGGACTGTGATGGTAGTATACCACTGCTCATGATTACCTTATATATTATGAGTTGTTTACTGTGGACTGTGATGGAAGTATACCACTGCTCATGATTACCTTATATATTATGAGTTGTTGACTGTGGACTGTGATGGTAGTCTACCACTGCTCATGATTACCTTATATATTATGAATTGTTGACTGTGGACTGTGACGGTAGTATACCACTGCTCATGATTACCTTATATATTATGAGTTGTTGACTGTGGACTGTGATGGTAGTATACCACTGCTCATGATTACCTTATATATTATGAGTTGTTGACTGTGGACTGTGACGGTAGTATACCACTGCTCATGATTACCTTATATATTATGAGTTGTTTACTGTGGACTGTGATGGAAGTATACCACTGCTCATGATTACCTTATATATTATGAGTTGTTGACTGTGGACTGTGATGGTAGTATACCACTGCTCATGATTACCTTATATATTATGAGTTGTTGACTGTGGACTGTGATGGTAGTATAAGACTGCTCATGATTACCTTATATATTATGAAATTTGACTGTGGACTGTGATGGTAGTATACCACTGCTCATGATTACCTTATATGTTATGAAATGTTGACTGTGGACTGTGACGGTAGTATACCACTGCTCATGATTACATTATATATTATGAGTTGTTGACTGTGGACTGTGACGGTAGTATACCACTGCTCATGATTACCTTATATATTATAAGTTGTTTACTGTGGACTGTGATGGTAGTATACCACTGCTCATGATTACCTTATATATTATGAAATGTTGACTGTGGACTGTGACGGAAGTATACCACTGCTCATGATTACCTTATATATTATGAGTTGTTGACTGTGGACTGTGATGGTAGTATACCACTGCTCATGATTACCTTATATATTATGAAATGTTGACTGTGGACTGTGACGGAAGTATACCACTGCTCATGATTACCTTATATATTATGAGTTGTTGACTGTGGACTGTGATGGTAGTATACCACTGCTCATGATTACCTTATATATTATGAAATGTTGACTGTGGACTGTGACGGTAGTATACCACTGCTCATGATTACCTTATATATTATGAGTTGTTGACTGTGGACTGTGACGGTAGTATAAGACTGCTCATGATTACCTTATATATTATGAGTTGTTGACTGTGGACTGTGACGGTAGTATACCACTACTCATGATTACCTTATATATTATGAGTTGTTGACTGTGGACTGTGACGGTAGTATACCACTGCTCATGATTACCTTATATATTATGAGTTGTTGACTGTGGACTGATGGTAGTATACCACTGCTCATGATTACCTTATATATTATGAAATGTTGACTGTGGACTGTGACGGTAGTATACCACTGCTCATGATTACCTTATATATTATGAAATGTTGACTGTGGACTGATGGTAGTATACCACTGCTCATGATTACCTTATATATTATGAGTTGTTGACTGTGGACTGTGATGGTAGTATACCACTGCTCATGATTACCTTATATATTATGAAATGTTGACTGTGGACTGTGACGGTAGTATACCACTGCTCATGATTACCTTATATATTATGAAATGTTGACTGTGGACTGATGGAAGTATACCACTGCTCATGATTACCTTATATATTATGAGTTGTTGACTGTGGACTGTGATGGTAGTATACCACTGCTCATGATTACCTTATATATTATGAAATGTTGACTGTGGACTGTGACGGTAGTATACCACTGCTCATGATTACCTTATATATTATGAGTTGTTGACTGTGGACTGTGACGGTAGTATAAGACTGCTCATGATTACCTTATATATTATGAGTTGTTGACTGTGGACTGTGACGGTAGTATACCACTACTCATGATTACCTTATATATTATGAGTTGTTGACTGTGGACTGTGACGGTAGTATACCACTGCTCATGATTACCTTATATATTATGAGTTGTTGACTGTGGACTGATGGTAGTATACCACTGCTCATGATTACCTTATATATTATGAAATGTTGACTGTGGACTGATGGTAGTATACCACTGCTCATGATTACCTTATATATTATGAGTTGTTGACTGTGGACTGTGACGGAAGTATACCACTGCTCATGATTACCTTATATATTATGAGTTGTTTACTGTGGACTGTGATGGAAGTATACCACTGCTCATGATTACCTTATATATTATAAGTTGTTTACTGTGGACTGTGATGGTAGTATACCACTGCTCATGATTACCTTATATATTATAAGTTGTTGACTGTGGACTGTGACGGTAGTATACCACTGCTCATGATTACCTTATATATTATGAGTTGTTGACTGTGGACTGTGACGGTAGTATACCACTGCTCATGATTACCTTATATATTATAAGTTGTTTACTGTGGACTGTGATGGTAGTATACCACTGCTCATGATTACCTTATATATTATGAAATGTTGACTGTGGACTGTGACGGAAGTATACCACTGCTCATGATTACCTTATATATTATGAGTTGTTGACTGTGGACTGTGATGGTAGTATACCACTGCTCATGATTACCTTATATATTATGAAATGTTGACTGTGGACTGTGACGGAAGTATACCACTGCTCATGATTACCTTATATGTTATGAAATGTTGACTGTGGACTGTGATGGTAGTATACCACTGCTCATGATTACCTTATATATTATGAGTTGTTGACTGTGGACTGTGACGGTAGTATACCACTGCTCATGATTACCTTATATATTATGAGTTGTTGACTGTGGACTGTGACGGTAGTATACCACTGCTCATGGTTAACTTATATGTTATGAAATGTTGACTGTGGACTGTGATGGTAGTATACCACTGCTCATGATTACCTTATATATTATGAAATGTTGACTGTGGACTGTGACGGTAGTATACCACTGCTCATGATCACTTTATATATTATGAAATGTTGACTGTGGACTGTGACGGTAGTATACCACTGCTCATGGTTACCTTATATATTATGAGTTGTTGACTGTGGACTGATGGTAGTATACCACTGCTCATGATTACCTTATATGTTATGAAATGTTGACTGTGGACTGTGATGGTAGTATACCACTGCTCATGATTACCTTATATATTATGAAATGTTGACTGTGGACTGTGACGGTAGTATACCACTGCTCATGATCACTTTATATATTATGAAATGTTGACTGTGGACTGTGACGGTAGTATACCACTGCTCATGATTACCTTATATATTATGAGTTGTTGACTGTGGACTGTGATGGTAGTCTACCACTGCTCATGATTACCTTATATATTATGAGTTGTTGACTGTGGACTGTGACGGTAGTATACCACTGCTCATGGTTACCTTATATATTATGAGTTGTTGACTGTGGACTGTGATGGTAGTATACCACTGCTCATGATTACCTTATATATTATGAAATGTTGACTGTGGACTGTGACGGTAGTATACCACTGCTCATGATCACTTTATATATTATGAAATGTTGACTGTGGACTGTGACGGTAGTATACCACTGCTCATGATTACCTTATATGTTATGAAATGTTGACTGTGGACTGTGATGGTAGTATACCACTGCTCATGATTACCTTATATATTATGAAATGTTGACTGTGGACTGTGACGGTAGTATACCACTGCTCATGATCACTTTATATATTATGAAATGTTGACTGTGGACTGTGACGGTAGTATACCACTGCTCATGATTACCTTATATATTATGAAATGTTGACTGTGGACTGTGACGGTAGTATACCACTGCTCATGATCACTTTATATATTATGAAATGTTGACTGTGGACTGTGACGGTAGTATACCACTGCTCATGATTACCTTATATATTATGAGTTGTTGACTGTGGACTGTGATGGTAGTATACCACTGCTCATGATTACCTTATATATTATGAGTTGTTGACTGTGGACTGTGACGGTAGTATACCACTGCTCATGATTACCCTATATATTATGAGTTGTTTACTGTGGACTGATGGTAGTATACCACTGCTCATGGTTACCTTATATATTATGAGTTGTTGACTGTGGACTGACGGTAGTATACCACTGCTCATGGTTACCTTATATATTATGAAATGTTGACTGTGGACTGTGACGGTAGTATACCACTGCTCATGGTTACCTTATATATTATGAGTTGTTGACTGTGGACTGATGGTAGTATACCACTGCTCATGATTACCTTATATATTATGAGTTGTTGACTGTGGACTGTGATGGTAGTATACCACTGCTCATGATTATCTTATATATTATGAGTTGTTGACTGTGGACTGTGACGGTAGTATACCACTGCTCATGATTACCCTATATATTATGAGTTGTTGACTGTGGACTGTGATGGTAGTATACCATTGCTCATGATTATCTTATATATTATGAGTTGTTGACTGTGGACTGTGACGGTAGTATACCATTGCTCATGATTACCCTATATATTATGAGTTGTTGACTGTGGACTGTGACGGTAGTATACCACTGCTCATGATTACCTTATATATTATGAGTTGTTGACTGTGGACTGTGATGATAGTATACCATTGCTCATGATTATCTTATATATTATGAGTTGTTGACTGTGGACTGTGACGGTAGTATACCACTGCTCATGATTACCCTATATATTATGAGTTGTTGACTGTGGACTGTGATGATAGTATACCATTGCTCATGATTATCTTATATATTATGAGTTGTTGACTGTGGACTGTGACGGTAGTATACCACTGCTCATGATTACCCTATATATTATGAGTTGTTGACTGTGGACTGTGACGGTAGTATACCACTGCTCATGATTAACTTATATATTATGAGTTGTTGACTGTGGACTGTGATGGTAGTATACCACTGCTCATGATTACCGTATATATTATGAGTTGTTGACTGTGGACTGTGATGGTAGTATACCATTGCTCATGATTACCCTATATATTATGAGTTGTTGACTGTGGACTGTGATTGTAGTATACCACTGCTCATGATTACCTTATATCTTATGAGTTGTTGACTGTGGACTGTGATGGTAGTATACCATTGCTCATGATTATCTTATATATTATGAGTTGTTGACTGTGGACTGTGACGGTAGTATACCACTGCTCATGATTACCCTATATATTATGAGTTGTTGACTGTGGACTGTGATGGTAGTATACCATTGCTCATGATTATCTTATATATTATGAGTTGTTGACTGTGGACTGTGACGGTAGTATACCACTGCTCATGATTACCCTATATATTATGAGTTGTTGACTGTGGACTGTGATGGTAGTATACCATTGCTCATGATTATCTTATATATTATGAGTTGTTGACTGTGGACTGTGACGGTAGTATACCATTGCTCATGATTACCCTATATATTATGAGTTGTTGACTGTGGACTGTGACGGTAGTATACCACTGCTCATGATTACCCTATATATTATGAGTTGTTGACTGTGGACTGTGATGATAGTATACCATTGCTCATGATTATCTTATATATTATGAGTTGTTGACTGTGGACTGTGACGGTAGTATACCACTGCTCATGATTACCCTATATATTATGAGTTGTTGACTGTGGACTGTGACGGTAGTATACCACTGCTCATGATTACCTTGTATATTATGAAATGTTGACTGTGGACTGTGACGGTAGTATACCACTGCTCATGATTACCTTATATATTATGAGTTGTTGACTGTGGACTGTGACGGTAGTATACCACTGCTCATGATTAACTTATATATTATGAGTTGTTGACTGTGGACTGTGATGGTAGTATACCACTGCTCATGATTACCTTATATATTATGAGTTGTTGACTGTGGACTGTGATGGTAGTATACCACTGCTCGTGATTACCTTATCTATTATGAGTTGTTGACTGTGGACTGTGACGGTAGTATACCACTGCTCATGATTACCTTATATATTATGAGTTGTTGACTGTGGACTGTGATGGTAGTATACCACTGCTCATGATTACCTTATATATTATGAAATGTTGACTGTGGACTGATGGTAGTATACCACTGCTCATGATTACCTTATATATTATGAGTAAAACACTTAAGATGGTATCTATAGATGTAGAAAATTAATATATTTGTAATTCTATTTACTTTATGAAACTCGTATATGACAAACCATTACAAATAACAGTTCTCTTTTAAGATGAGTGCTTAATATGATCTTAAATATGTACACAGGATTTGATTAACCAGCATTTATCATAAAAAACTGTCCCCGAAAGTAAATATCGCTTGTGTGAGATCAAGCGATATCTACAAGCGATATCTACATTGCAGATATCGCTACAATCAAATCGTCATAATCCTATTACATCATCAGTTAATGACATCACAAGGCTTTGACATCACTGAGAACACTGCTGACAATGCTATAACGTCGAAAATGTGATGACGTAACAATGCTATGATGCCATAATGCTGATGACGTCACAATACTATGACCTCACTGAGATAACTGCTGAAGAAACTAAATGGCAGTTTTGTGTTTCAGATAAGATCTTTATTTTGCTATTATTTGTTGAAGAATGATTTTGAATGATAAATAGAATCTCACCCTCGTGTCTTCTGATATCAAGTATATCAACACTCGTGTTTATTGAGGATATAAATAAGTGAAAATGTATCATCAATGGAATATCCTAACAGGAGTATAGGTAGATAACAAGACTGTAAGTTCAACCAGCAGCACGGGCACACAAACTGCACACAATGGTCAAGGTATTGTAACACGTGAAACCCATCAGAATTGGAACCCATCAGCACTGTTCAGAAGCAAATAAAACAGGTCGTTCTTATAAATTACAATACATTTCAGGTATTTCGCTTTTGCAATAAAGGTACGGAATACCAAGAAATCATTTCCCCCAAGAATAACATCCGTTATAATTTGTTTTATTGAATCATGCACTAAACTCTCTAACCTTGGTGGTGTCACTTTAGGCCAATCTTTCTTACATGAGATGTAAACTCGTCACTAATCATGGTATAGTTTCTTTTGGATGCCAATGTATTAAAATTTGTAAAACTAGTCACGACAATATGTGCACAGTGTACGAGGCTAGTCGGACAAGTGCAACCTACCTAACGTAGATATGATGATATAATGATCAATGATATAATTGACATGCATCCCACCCTGTTATATTTATGTCATAGATGCTTAGGTTTCTAAATCACTTTGACGACAACCCAGGTACAAGTGTGTACACGCTGCTGGCGACTGATGAGACGGAGGTGAGGTACTCCCTGGACAGTGAACTCTTCTCCGTGAACCCTGTCACTGGAGTCGTCAAACTCATCCAGGAACTCGACTATGATGTCGGGGTAAGTAACACAGTTCAACGGTATAAATAACGCATATATTTCATGATGTTACAAAATGGAGTGTATGTTTAGAAACGTGAGATACACAATTCTGAAGTGTGGTTTAAATGTGAATTGAGCACTAAACAATAACTGATAGGAATTCAGCAAACATGACATTATGACTTGACCACCAACCAAACCTGGGCCAACACGTGTCCAATAGCTACATGGCCAGGACTAGGTGCTGGATCACAAGCTTGGATAATGTTTTGAATATTAGAAATATTAACGGCTTAAATGAACAGAATGAGCAGATGTTTAGCTCATCAGATCTGAAAGGCCAGATGTACTTATGGCATTGGCCATCGTCCGTAAACTTTATCCATTTTCGACTTCTCCTTCAGAGTCACTACACTCCAAAAGCTTCAATTGTGTGGGGAAGTAGACCTTGCACCTTGTGGCTCAAAGTTTGTTCATTTGGTTCTTACCCCACACCAAAACTATGGGCGTGACAGGCCTTATTAGTGAAACCTTTCAACGACATCTTCTCCGAAACCAGGAAAACATAGGAAGCTGAAGCTTTCAGAATAACATCTGCGTTATGTAGAGACTTAAGTTTGTTAATTTGGTCTTGACCTCCCCCCCCCCCCCCCCCCCCCCCCCCTCTCCAAGAACCAGTAATCCTAGAAGGATTAAAATTTGGGAATATGACAAATTATGGATGGAGACTACGATTTGTAATTTTCATTACCCTACTCCCAAAATTAAGGTTGTGATAGTGGAGAGTGAGTGTTGTAAGAGATGCAGAAGACAACTCATACTGGCTAGTGCATAGGTTTCTGACTCTAACTTGTCACATCTTATTATTATTAGTGGAGAGTGACCTCCATGTTGTAAGAGATGCTGAAGACAACTCATACTGGCTAGTGCATAGGTTTGTCACATCTTATTATTATTATTATTGTAAACGTATTACTTGTTACCCTTGTGAAGAAAACAAAGATCTTAAGTGTTAATAATGAATGTGGATAAACGTGTAACCAATTTGGATTGTAAGTTTGAGATTTTTTGACTTGGCAGTGTCTTATTATTTGATATTTAATCTTTTCTTAGACATAATGAATAATGTAATATCTGATAGGCTTTTTCTAAAGGCTGAATGAAACGGGAATGAAAAAGTGAATGACTGATTCAATGGTGTGAAGTTAAGAAAGAGATATTTACTTTTGTAGTTAGAAATAAGATACGTGTAGAAATAAGAAAGGCATTAAAGGTGGCCACCGTCCAGCAGTGAGTGCCATAATCATGCTCGGTATAAGACGTTCACCTGCTGGTTCTATCTATCTGAAGATTCATTCATTTTTCTATTGGCTAGTTATAGGAAATGTTAAAGAGTTCCATCATCCGACGTGGGAACCACTTTATTTTTGATAACGAAGCTATAATTATCTCAAGGCCTAAGCTGAAATTCAAATTTCCATGTGAAAATGTCCAAGAAAATCAATCGTTGTTGCATATTCTCTTTCTCTTCAGACGCCATATTTTACCGTGAAGGTGTGGGCTCGGGACACACAGAATCTGGCAGTGAGTACAAACGCATGCTGGAATCTTGTGACCTTGTGATCCTTCTAAAGTGCTCTTATAGTCTTGATGAAAACCATTAACATTATTTTAAACATCATTGTAAACATGATTGTAAACATCCTTGCAAAAATCCTTGTAAACATCCTTGAAAACCTTCTTGGAAACATTCTTGTAACTATCATTGTAAACATCCTTGTAAACATCCTTGAAAACCCTCTTGGAAACATTCTTGTAACTATCATTGTAAACATCCTTGTAAACACCATTGAAAACATCCTTGTAAACATCCTTGTAAACATCCTTGTAAACACCCTTGACAAACCTCGTGTAAACATATTTGTTAACATCATTGTAAACATCCTTGAAAACCTTCTTGGAAACATTCTTGTAACTATCATTGTAAACATCCTTGTAAACACCATTGAAAACATCCTTGTAAACATCCTTGTAAACATCCTTGTAAACATCCTTGTAAACACCCTTGACAAACCTCGTGTAAACATATTTGTTAACATCATTGTAAACACCATTGAAAACATCATTGAAAACCCTCTTGGAAACATTCTTGTAACTATCATTGAAAACATCCTTGTAAACATCCTTGTAAACACCCTTGACAAACCTCGTGTAAACATTATTGTAAACATCATTGTAAACATCCTTGAAAACCTTCTTGGAAACATTCTTGTAACTATCATTGTAAACATCCTTGTAAACACCATTGAAAACATCCTTGTAAACATCATTGTAAACATCCTTGTAAACACCCTTGACAAACCTCGTGTAAACATATTTGTTAACATCATTGTAAACACCATTGAAAACATCATTGAAAACCCTCTTGGAAACATTCTTGTAACTATCATTGAAAACATCCTTGTAAACATCCTTGTAAACATCCTTGTAAACACCCTTGACAAACCTCGTGTAAACATATTTGTTAACATCATTGTAAACACCATTGAAAACATCATTGAAAACCCTCTTGGAAACATTCTTGTAACTATCATTGAAAACATCCTTGTAAACATCCTTGTAAACATCCTTGTAAACACCCTTGACAAACCTCGTGTAAACATTATTGTAAACATCATTGTAAACATCCTTGAAAACCTTCTTGGAAACATTCTTGTAACTATCATTGTAAACATCCTTGTAAACACCATTGAAAACATCCTTGTAAACATCCTTGTAAACATCCTTGTAAACACCCTTGACAAACCTCGTGTAAACATATTTGTTAACACCCTTGTAAACACCCTTGACAAACCTCGTGTAAACATATTTGTTAACATCATTGTAAACACCATTGAAAACATCATTGAAAACCCTCTTGGAAACATTCTTGTAACTATCATTGTAAACATCCTTGACAAACCTCTTGTAAACATATTTGTAAACATCATTGTAAACACCATTGAAAACATCATTGTTAACATTATTGTAACTATCATTGTAAACATCATTGTAAACATCATTGTAAACATCCTTGAAAACCCTCTTGGAAACATTCTTGTAACTATCATTGTAAACATCCTTGACAAACCTCTTGTAAACATATTTGTAAACATCATTGTAAACACCATTGAAAACATCATTGTTAACATTATTGTAAACATCATTGTAAATATTATTGTAAACATCATTGTAAACATCCTTGAAAACCCTCTTGGAAACATTCTTGTAACAGTCATTGTAAACATCCTTGTAAACACCATTGAAAACATCATTGTTAACATTATTGTAAACATCATTGTAAACATCATTGTAAACATCATTGTAAACATCCTTGAAAACCCTCTTGGAAACATTCTTGTAACTATCATTTTAAACATCCTTGACAAACCTCTTGTAAACATATTTGTAAACATCATTGTAAACACCATTGAAAACATCATTGTTAACATTATTGTAAACATCATTGTAAACATCATTGTAAACATCATTGTAAACATCCTTGAAAACCTTCTTGGAAACATTCTTGTAACTATCATTGTAAACATCCTTGTAAACACCATTGAAAACATCCTTGTAAACATCCTTGTAAACATCCTTGTAAACATCCTTGTAAACACCCTTGACAAACCTCGTGTAAACATATTTGTTAACATCATTGTAAACACCATTGACAACATCATTGAAAACCCTCTTGGAAACATTCTTGTAACTATCATTGAAAACATCCTTGTAAACATCCTTGTAAACACCCTTGACAAACCTCGTGTAAACATTATTGTAAACATCATTGTAAACATCCTTGAAAACCTTCTTGGAAACATTCTTGTAACTATCATTGTAAACATCCTTGTAAACACCATTGAAAACATCCTTGTAAACATCATTGTAAACATCCTTGTAAACACCCTTGACAAACCTCGTGTAAACATATTTGTTAACATCATTGTAAACACCATTGAAAACATCATTGAAAACCCTCTTGGAAACATTCTTGTAACTATCATTGAAAACATCCTTGTAAACATCCTTGTAAACATCCTTGTAAACACCCTTGACAAACCTCGTGTAAACATATTTGTTAACATCATTGTAAACACCATTGAAAACATCATTGAAAACCCTCTTGGAAACATTCTTGTAACTATCATTGAAAACATCCTTGTAAACATCCTTGTAAACATCCTTGTAAACACCCTTGACAAACCTCGTGTAAACATTATTGTAAACATCATTGTAAACATCCTTGAAAACCTTCTTGGAAACATTCTTGTAACTATCATTGTAAACATCCTTGTAAACACCATTGAAAACATCCTTGTAAACATCCTTGTAAACATCCTTGTAAACACCCTTGACAAACCTCGTGTAAACATATTTGTTAACACCCTTGTAAACACCCTTGACAAACCTCGTGTAAACATATTTGTTAACATCATTGTAAACACCATTGAAAACATCATTGAAAACCCTCTTGGAAACATTCTTGTAACTATCATTGTAAACATCCTTGACAAACCTCTTGTAAACATATTTGTAAACATCATTGTAAACACCATTGAAAACATCATTGTTAACATTATTGTAACTATCATTGTAAACATCATTGTAAACATCATTGTAAACATCCTTGAAAACCCTCTTGGAAACATTCTTGTAACTATCATTGTAAACATCCTTGACAAACCTCTTGTAAACATATTTGTAAACATCATTGTAAACACCATTGAAAACATCATTGTTAACATTATTGTAAACATCATTGTAAATATTATTGTAAACATCATTGTAAACATCCTTGAAAACCCTCTTGGAAACATTCTTGTAACTATCATTGTAAACATCCTTGTAAACACCATTGAAAACATCATTGTTAACATTATTGTAAACATCATTGTAAACATCATTGTAAACATCATTGTAAACATCCTTGAAAACCCTCTTGGAAACATTCTTGTAACTATCATTGTAAACATCCTTGACAAACCTCTTGTAAACATATTTGTAAACATCATTGTAAACACCATTGAAAACATCATTGTTAACATTATTGTAAACATCATTGTAAACATCATTGTAAACATCATTGTAAACATCCTTGAAAACCCTCTTGGAAACATTCTTGTAACTATCATTGTAAACATCCTTGACAAACCTCTTGTAAACATATTTGTAAACATCATTGTAAACACCATTGAAAACATCATTGTTAACATTATTGTAAACATCATTGTAAACATCATTGTTAACATTATTGTAAACATCATTGTAAACAGCATTGTTAACATTATTGTAAACATCATTGTAAACATCATTGTAAACATCATTGTAAACATCCTTGAAAACCCTCTTGGAAACATTCTTGTAACTATCATTGTAAACATCCTTGACAAACCTCTTGTAAACATATTTGTAAACATCATTGTAAACACCATTGAAAACATCATTGTTAACATTATTGTAAACATCATTGTAAACATCATTGTAAACATCATTGTAAACATCATTGTAAACATCCTTGAAAACCCTCTTGGAAACATTCTTGTAACTATCATTGTAAACATCATTGACAAACCTCTTGTAAACATATTTGTTAACATCATTGTAAACACCATTGAAAACATCATTGTTAACATCATTGTTAACATTATTGTAAACATCATTGTAAACATCATTGTAAACATCATTGTAAACATCCTTGAAAACCCTCTTGGAAACATTCTTGTAGCTATCATTGTAAACATCCTTGACAAACCTCTTGTAAACATATTTGTTAACATCATTGTAAACACCATTGAAAACATCATTGTTAACATTATTGTAAACATCATTGTAAACATTATTGTAAACATCATTGAAAACATCCTTGAAAACCCTCTTGGAAACATTCTTGTAACTATCATTGTAAACATCCTTGTAAACACCATTGAAAACATCATTGTTAACATTATTGTAAACATCATTGTAAACATCATTGTAAACATCATTGTAAACATCCTTGAAAACCCTCTTGGAAACATTCTTGTAACTATCATTGTAAACATCCTTGACAAACCTCTTGTAAACATATTTGTAAACATCATTGTAAACACCATTGAAAACATCATTGTTAACATTATTGTAAACATCATTGTAAACATCATTGTAAACATCATTGTAAACATCCTTGAAAACCCTCTTGGAAACATTCTTGTAACTATCATTGTAAACATCCTTGACAAACCTCTTGTAAACATATTTGTAAACATCATTGTAAACACCATTGAAAACATCCATGTTAACATTATTGTAAACATCATTGTAAACATCATTGTTAACATTATTGTAAACATCATTGTAAACATCATTGTTAACATTATTGTAAACATCATTGTAAACATCATTGTAAACATCATTGTAAACATCCTTGAAAACCCTCTTGGAAACATTCTTGTAACTATCATTGTAAACATCCTTGACAAACCTCTTGTAAACATATTTGTAAACATCATTGTAAACACCATTGAAAACATCATTGTTAACATTATTGTAAACATCATTGTAAACATCATTGTAAACATCATTGTAAACATCATTGTAAACATCATTGTAAACATCCTTGAAAACCCTCTTGGAAACATTCTTGTAACTATCATTGTAAACATCCTTGACAAACCTCTTGTAAACATATTTGTTAACATCATTGTAAACACCATTGAAAACATCATTGTTCACATCATTGTTAACATTATTGTAAACATCATTGTAAACATCATTGTAAACATCATTGTAAACATCCTTGAAAACCCTCTTGGAAACATTCTTGTAACTATCATTGTAAACATCCTTGACAAACATCTTGTAAACATATTTGTTAACATCATTGTAAACACCATTGAAAACATCATTGTTAACATTATTGTAAACATCATTGTAAACATCATTGTAAACATCATTGTAAACATCCTTGAAAACCCTCTTTGAAACATTCTTGTAACTATCATTGTAAACATCCTTGACAAACCTCTTGTAAACATATTTGTTAACATCATTGTAAACACCATTGAAAACATCATTGTTAACATTATTGTAAACATCATTGTAAACATCATTGTAAACATCATTGTAAACATCCTTGAAAACCCTCTTGGAAACATTCTTGTAACTATCATTGTAAACATCCTTGACAAACCTCTTGTAAACATATTTGTAAACATCATTGTAAACACCATTGAAAACATCATTGTTAACATTATTGTAAACATCATTGTAAACATCATTGTAAACATCATTGTAAACATCATTGTAAACATCATTGTAAACATCATTGTAAACATCCTTGAAAACCCTCTTGGAAACATTCTTGTAACTATCATTGTAAACATCCTTGACAAACCTCTTGTAAACATATTTGTTAACATCATTGTAAACACCATTGAAAACATCATTGTTAACATCATTGTTAACATTATTGTAAACATCATTGTTAACATCATTGTAAACATCATTGTAAACATCCTTGAAAACCCTCTTGGAAACATTCTTGTAACTATCATTGTAAACATCCTTGACAAACCTCTTGTAAACATATTTGTTAACATCATTGTAAACACCATTGAAAACATCATTGTTAACATTATTGTAAACATCATTGTAAACATCATTGTAAACATCATTGTAAACATCCTTGAAAACCCTCTTGGAAACATTCTTGTAACTATCATTGTAAACATCCTTGACAAACCTCTTGTAAACATATTTGTTAACATCATTGTAAACACCATTGAAAACATCATTGTTAACATTATTGTAAACATCATTGTAAACATCATTGTAAACATCATTGTAAAGATCCTTGAAAACCCTCTTGGAAACATTCTTGTAACTATCATTGTAAACATCCTTGACAAACCTCTTGGAAACATTCTTGTAACTATCATTGTAAACATCCTTGACAAACCTCTTGTAAACATATTTGTTAACATCATTGTAAACACCATTGAAAACATCATTGTTAACATTATTGTAAACATCATTGTAAACATCATTGTAAACATCATTGTAAACATCCTTGAAAACCCTCTTGGAAACATTCTTGTAACTATCATTGTAAACATCCTTGACAAACCTCTTGTAAACATATTTGTAAACATCATTGTAAACACCATTGAAAACATCATTGTTAACATTATTGTAAACATCATTGTAAACATCATTGTAAACATCATTGTAAACATCATTGTAAACATCCTTGAAAACCCTCTTGGAAACCATCTTGTAACTATCATTGTAAACATCCTTGACAAACCTCTTGTAAACATATTTGTAAACATCATTGTAAACACCATTGAAAACATCATTGTTAACATTATTGTAAACATCATTGTAAACATCATTGTAAACATCATTGTAAACATCCTTGAAAACCCTCTTGGAAACATTCTTGTAACTATCATTGTAAACATCCTTGACAAACCTCTTGTAAACATATTTGTAAACATCATTGTAAACACCATTGAAAACATCATTGTTAACATTATTGTAAACATCATTGTAAACATCATTGTAAACATCATTGTAAACATCATTGAAAACCCTCTTGGAAACATTCTTGTAACTATCATTGTAAACATCATTGACAAACCTCTTGTAAACATATTTGTTAACATCATTGTAAACACCATTGAAAACATCATTGTTAACATCATTGTTAACATTATTGTAAACATCATTGTAAACATCATTGTAAACATCATTGTAAACATCCTTGAAAACCCTCTTGGAAACATTCTTGTAACTATCATTGTAAACATCCTTGACAAACCTCTTGTAAACATATTTGTTAACATCATTGTAAACACCATTGAAAACATCATTGTTAACATTATTGTAAACATCATTGTAAACATCATTGTAAACATCATTGTAAACATCCTTGAAAACCCTCTTGGAAACATTCTTGTAACTATCATTGTAAACATCCTTGACAAACCTCTTGTAAACATATTTGTTAACATCATTGTAAACACCATTGAAAACATCATTGTTAACATTATTGTAAACATCATTGTAAACATCATTGTAAACATCATTGTAAAGATCCTTGAAAACCCTCTTGGAAACATTCTTGTAACTATCATTGTAAACATCCTTGACAAACCTCTTGTAAACATATTTGTAAACATCATTGTAAACACCATTGAAAACATCATTGTTAACATTATTGTAAACATCATTGTAAACATCATTGTAAACATCATTGTAAACATCATTGTAAACATCCTTGAAAACCCTCTTGGAAACATTCTTGTAACTATCATTGTAAACATCCTTGACAAACCTCTTGTAAACATATTTGTTAACATCATTGTAAACACCATTGAAAACATCATTGTTAACATCATTGTTAACATTATTGTAAACATCATTGTAAACATCATTGTAAACATCATTGTAAACATCCTTGAAAACCCTCTTGGAAACATTCTTGTAACTATCATTGTAAACATCCTTGACAAACCTCTTGTAAACATATTTGTTAACATCATTGTAAACACCATTGAAAACATCATTGTTAACATAATTGTAAACATCACTGTAAACATCATTGTAAACATCATTGTAAACATCCTTGAAAACCCTCTTGGAAACATTCTTGTAACTATCATTGTAAACATCCTTGACAAACCTCTTGTAAACATATTTGTAAACATCATTGTAAACACCATTGAAAACATCATTGTTAACATTATTGTAAACATCATTGTAAACATCATTGTAAACATCATTGTAAACATCATTGTAAACATCCTTGAAAACCCTCTTGGAAACCATCTTGTAACTATCATTGTAAACATCCTTGACAAACCTCTTGTAAACATATTTGTAAACATCATTGTAAACACCATTGAAAACATCATTGTTAACATTATTGTAAACATCATTGTAAACATCATTGTAAACATCATTGTAAACATCCTTGAAAACCCTCTTGGAAACATTCTTGTAACTATCATTGTAAACATCCTTGACAAACCTCTTGTAAACATATTTGTAAACATCATTGTAAACACCATTGAAAACATCATTGTTAACATTATTGTAAACATCATTGTAAACATCATTGTAAACATCATTGTAAACATCCTTGAAAACCCTCTTGGAAACATTCTTGTAACTATCATTGTAAACATCCTTGACAAACCTCTTGTAAACATATTTGTTAACATCATTGTAAACACCATTGAAAACATCATTGTTAACATTATTGTAAACATCATTGTAAACATCATTGTAAACATCATTGTAAACATCCTTGAAAACCCTCTTGGAAACATTCTTGTAACTATCATTGTAAACATCCTTGACAAACCTCTTGTAAACATATTTGTTAACATCATTGTAAACACCATTGAAAACATCATTGTTAACATTATTGTAAACATCATTGTAAACATCATTGTAAACATCATTGTAAACATCCTTGAAAACCCTCTTGGAAACATTCTTTTAACTATCATTGTAAACATCCTTGACAAACCTCTTGTAAACATATTTGTAAACATCATTGTAAACACCATTGAAAACATCATTGTTAACATTATTGTAAACATCATTGTAAACATCATTGTAAACATCATTGTAAACATCATTGTAAACATCCTTGAAAACCCTCTTGGAAACATTCTTGTAACTATCATTGTAAACATCCTTGACAAACCTCTTGTAAACATATTTGTAAACATCATTGTAAACACCATTGAAAACATCATTGTTAACATTATTGTAAACATCATTGTAAACATTATTGAAAACGTCCTTTTGAACATTATTAAAACCATCGTTGTAAACATCTTTGAAAACCTCCTTGTAAACATTCTTTAAGTTCCGCTTCTCCATGTTCATATACAACTCCCCCGCAAGTCCGAACTCGCTCAGGTCTCTCTCACTGGCCAATTTAACTTATGTTGCTTTTATTCGCCTTGTCCTGTGCTCGAGATCTCTGACTGCACTGTCGAGTTCAGGGGCAGCACGCGTACCATGTTACGCTGATACAGAAAAACTGACGATGCAGCAAGACTTAAACTAGCTAGTGATAGAAGTGGGCAAGAGTTTGCCTTGCTCGGGAACTTGGTTCAGAAGGACATCGTGACAAGGACATTACAGACAGATTACATTTTGTTTTACCTTTCAAAGATGTTGTTTCAAAACTAGTATTTTAATACCATAACATCAGTAAACAGTTAATATCAAAGTATTTGTCTGCAGACCAGTGCTGATCCTACGATTACTATTGAGGACGACAACGACAACCCGCCCATGTTCAACCAGACAACCTACCAGACAACAATCTCAGAGGTAAGCACAAACTCACGTGTACAGTAGGAGAACCTTATATGGGTCACTAGTAAGAAAAAAACATAGAGATGTTTGATTGCAATACCGAAGACAGATAAACAATAATGCCTCATACTGCTGTTTCAAAGTTTATTATGTTTGAACGTTGTCACAGATGATTATGGTTTTCTGGCTTGTTTTATGACGTGCTACACCGACGGTGCGTCATCGATTTAAAGTCCAAGAAGGTACATTATGCCGACAACAACTTGTACTAATATTATTTCCATATTTCATAAAATTTCACCTTAAACAGCGAAGAATTATTAAATTTTTTTTTTAAAAAATAGCAATTCACCGCATCATGTGTGTTTGAACAGATATAAAGTATCATACTCTCATGAATTAACTCTTGCATACGAGATACATCCTCATCACAATTTTTTATATTTTATCCGGCAGAAATATTTTGCATTTGACTTTGTTGAAATGTTAGTGTCATTCTTTTGTCCCACAGTATATATTCAATTGTATTATGTAAGGTACACGATCATTTATAGTGACAATGTATGGTCATATCATATATCATCATTTTCAAAGCAACGTTGACATATTCATATATTTGTGCCCATTTCATACTTTGTTCACACATATTGTCTGTAAAGACCACAGTTCCTTATTTTTTTTGTTTAACCCACAAGAATCTGCCAGTAAACAGCTTGGTGTTTGACAACCTGTATGTGACCGACGTGGACTACCTTGGTCTGAGCATCACGACCACGTGCAGCCCGGAGGCGATCCCCGACAAGACAGCGTCATCTCTACAATCCGTACGTTACAAATACACCTGAGTCATACAGGTACATAGACAGACGCACGTTACAAATAAACCTGAGTGACGAATGCGCCATACAGGTACATAGACAGACACACGTTACAAATACACCTGAGTGGTGAATGCGCCATACAGGTACATAGACAGACGCACGTTACAAATACACATGAGTTGCGAATGCGCCATACAGGTACATAGACAGACGCACGTTATAAATACACCTGAGTGGCGAATGCGCCATACAGGTACATAGACAGACGCACGTTACAAATACACAAGAGTCATACAGGTACATAGACAGACGTACGTTACAAATACACCTGAGTGGCGAATGCGCCATACAGGTACATAGACAGACGTACGTTACAAATATTCCTGAGTGGCGAATATTACCAATGGTACGAAATGCAGACACTTGCGAACAGGTTATGTTCCTCAAACAAAAACACGCTCAATCGCATACAACTTATTGTATACAACTTGTTATTGCTTCGCAGAGAAATCCAGGCGTCATAACTACTAGCACGGAATTCATTCACATTTTTTAAATGTCTGTTCTGGTACGTAACCTTGACGTCTTTGAATAAATACTTTTACACCCCTTGGGAAGTTATTTCTTTTGTTTGAGTTGCAGGTTATATGCCATAACCACCATCTGCGCAGGTTGGTTATCTCATAACCACCATGGTCGGTTATGAGATATTCAACCTGCGGAAACATTTGGCCTTGTAAAATTTTGGAATTTTTTTCAAATTAGAAATGAAAATTTTGTAAGTAACGAAAGTGGGGTTCGAACCCTGGACCTCTTTATCGTCGAGCAGCGCCTTTACCAATGTAGCTACCGAGGATCCACACCGATGAGTGTTCATTCTTTTGTGTCTTGGCTGTATTTCTATATTTTCTAGTTTTATATATACATATGTCTGTATGGGTACCAATTTATGTCTACTTTGTGTATGGAATGACTAATTAAGTTTGAAACCTTCCTTTCGAGTCAGTCATGGTTGTATTGGGAATATTTCACTGATATATTTTGATCATGTCGTATTAATCAACAAAATACTCGAGCTCCTTTAAAATGCATATATACAATTATTGTTTTAATAAAGTGTTCCGCGGGAGTGTAAGGCAAATAATGACCCGATTGCCTCGCGTTATGGCAATAAACTATGCTCGGGCTGACGCCCTCGCGAGTTTATATGCCATAACCGCTCGGCACCGGGTCATTATTTACTACATAATGACCCCCTTGAGAAGCTGATATTAATATATTCTTCTTCTTTGAAAGGTACATCAAACTTTAACCCACCAGTATGAAGGGCGTTGTTTGAATGGTTGAAGCAATTTAAATGCATATACATGCAACAATGTTACAACGATATCCTTGTGTTCGGTATATAATGAGGAATGGTGCTGTGCTGTTTTACCTGTTCTTTCTCTGTGAAGTATTCAACCTTTCTACTGCTTAACCTCCATGTTCTTCTTCCTTCTTTTAATCGTAGTGTTACAATATTCTTTAAAACATGCTTTATAAGTTTTAGCACTTTGAAAAAAAAAACTGTTCAAACCTACGTCAACCCAGTATTATTATTACACCCTCCTCATTGTTATAAGTGGAGACAGGGAAATTGTTATATTTATGTTCTAGTACAGAGAGGCGTGTGACACATTCTCCATAGTGAAGACAGACTCAAGCAACAAGGATTGGTCCGGGAAGGTGTACCTGGTGAAGAAGCTCGACTTTGAGAAGCGCGGCTCCTACCAGCTCCCCTTACAGACCTCCGTAAGTGATGCCACTAAACCATCGCTTGTCTTTACCATTACCATTACACATTAGACTGTACACGCTTTATAAAACATCTCCATATGCGGATATCAATGGGAAACGTGGCTATGTAGTCACCATGTGCAAATCAGTGTAGTCACATGGAAACAGTTGGAAATTCTTTTGATTTTTATCTGAAAACAATATACCGAACTAGCTACGAGAGGTGTTCCAACAGTTTCTGGCCTGACCATGGAAACTGAAGAAACTTACAAATATGTACGACTTATTGTTCGACATACCCCCTGACCTCAGTGCATTTGATCCAGCATCGTCATGCATCTTCAACCCAGTTAAAATCACAGATTATACTTGAGCCTAAAACTCCTCTACTGCTGCCCTCATGTTCTCGTCGGTATCAAATTTATGGAAGAGAAAGCCGTCTGAGGAGCTAAATCTGTCGAACATGCAAGGTATGGAAGAATCCTTAACCTACTAACTGCAACCTTGGCGATGTGCACTGGAGCATTGTCCTGAAGCAGTCACACAGTTGATCCCTTCGTTCAACATGAATCGATATTACACCCTGTAAACGGATGCTATGACCAAACCACTGGAGGAACATGTTTTCAATTGTTTGGGTTACGTGTTTCCACTGCATGCTTTGGCTTTTTCCCAGGATCAAAAGGTAGAACCGAGGTGTCAACTTAAATAGCGACATTGGCCAATAACTATTCTCGGTACCGTACCACAAACTGACCTTAACCCTAAGATTAATCGTAAGCCCATATTTTGCCATTGCATTGCTAAGATTGATCTTAGTGCTAAGATATGTTAGTGGAACGGTACACTGGGTCTGCGCGGTATTCGTCAAGACGTTGCTTACTAACCATGACACGTTTCCAGATAATATTCTGAGGACCCAGCGTGCTGATTCCTCATTCATATGTAAATGCTCAATGACATGGATAATTATGTACAATTCGTTCAACTGATGTGTTACTTATGGGGTGAACAGCAGATAAGTATTTAATGGTCAAACGCATGTCTTGCAATATTGTATCAAGCACAGCGTTGATGCTTCCGTCTGTAGTCATTAGAACATTTGTTCATATTCAGGCCAGAAACGTTTTGGACACCCCTCGTATATATGCAAAAGGAAGCAAATATTTAGCTACCATATAATATGCTTCAAACTGACACAGTGATGAATACACCACAGACTAACATCTCCAAACTGACATAGTGATGAATACACCACAGACTAACATCTCCAAGCTGACACACTGATGAATACACCACAGACTAACATCTCCAAGCTGACATAGTGATGAATACACCACAGACTAACATCTACAAGCCGACACAGTGATGAATACACCACACACTAACATCTCCAAGTTGACACACTAATGAATACACCACAGACTAGCATCTCCCAGCTGACACAGTGATGAATACACCACAGACTAACATCTCCCAGCTGACACAGTGATGAATACACCACAGACTAACATCTCCCAGCTGACTCAGTGATGAATACACCACAGACTAACATCTCCCAGCTGACACAGTGATGAATACACCACAGACTAACATCTCCCAGCTGACTCAGTGATGAATACACCACAGACTAACATCTCCCAGCTGACTCAGTGATGAATACACCACAGACTAACATCTCCCAGCTGACACAGTGATGAATACACCACAGACTAACATCTCCAAGCTGACACAGTGATGAAAACACCACAGACTAGCATCTCCAAGCTGTCACACTGATGAATACACCACAGACTAACATCTCCCAGCTGACACACTGATGAATACACCACAGACTAACATCTCCCAGCTGACACAGTGATGAATACACCACAGACTAACATCTCCCAGCTGACACAGTGATGAATACACCACAGACTAACATCTCCCAGCTGACACAGTGATGAATACACCACAGACTAACATCTCCCAGCTGACACAGTGATGAATACACCACAGACTAACATCTCCCAGCTGACTCAGTGATGAATACACCACAGACTAACATCTCCCAGCTGACACAGTGATGAATACACCACAGACTAACATCTCCAAGCTGACACAGTGATGAAAACACCACAGACTAGCATCTCCAAGCTGTCACACTGATGAATACACCACAGACTAACATCTCCCAGCTGACACACTGATGAATACACCACAGACTAAAATCTCCAAGCTGACACAGTGATGAATACACCACACACTAACATATCCAAGCTGACACACTGATGAATACACCACAGACTCACATCTCCAAGCTAACATCTCAAAGCTGACACACTGATGAATACACCACACACTAACATCTCCAAGCTGACACAGTGATGAATACACCACAGACTAACATCTCAAAGCTGACACACTGATGAATACACCACACACTAACATCTCCGAACTGAAACACTGATGAATACACCACAGACTAACATCTCCAAGCTGACACAGTGATGAATACACCACAGATTAACATCTCCAAGCTGACACAGTGATGAATACACCACACACTAAAATCTCCAAGCTGACACAGTGATGAATACACCACACACTAACATCTCCAAGCTGACACAGTGATGAATACACCACACACTAACATCTCCAAGCTGACACAGTGATGAATACACCACAGACTAACATCTCCAAGCTGACACAGTGATGAATACACCACAGACTAACATCTCCAAGCTGACACACTGATGAATACACCACAGACTAACATCTCCAAGCTGACACACTGATGAATACACCACAGACTAACATCTCAAAGCTGACACACTGATGAATACACCACACACTAACATCTCCGAACTGAAACACTGATGAATACACCACAGACTAACATCTCCAAGCTGACACAGTGATGAATACACCACAGATTAACATCTCCAAGCTGACACACTGATGAATACACCACAGACTAACATCTCCAAGCTAAAATATCCAAGCTGACACACTGATGAATACACCACAGACTCACATCTCCAAGCTGACACACTGATGAATACACCACAGACTCACATCTCCAAGCTGACACACTGATGAATACACCACAGACTAACATCTCCAAGCTGACACACTGATGAATACACCGCAGACTAACATCTCCAAGCTGACACAGTGATGAATACACCACAGACTAACATATCCCAGCTGACACAGTGATGAATACACCACGCACTAACCTCTCCAAGCTAAAATATCCAAGCTGACACACTGATGAATACACCACAGACTCACATCTCCAAGCTGACACACTGATGAATACACCACAGACTAACATCTCCAAGCTGACACAGTGATGAATACACCACGCACTAACCTCTCCAAACTAACATCTCCAAGCTGACACACTGATGAATACACCACAGACTAACATCTACCAGCTGACATAGTGATGAATACACCACACACTAACATATCCAAGCTGACACAGTGATGAATACACCACAGACTAACATCTCCAAGCTGACACAGTGATGAATACACCACAGACTAACATCTCCAAGCTGTCACACTGATGAATACACCACAGACTAACATCTACAAGCTGACACACCGATGAATACACCACAGATTAACATCTCCAAGTTGACACACTGATGAATACACCACAGACTAACATCTCCCAGCTGACACAGTGATGAATACACCACAGACTAACATCTCCCAGCTGACATAGTGATGAATACACCACACACTAACATCTCCGAACTGACACACTGATGAATACACCACAGACTAACATCTCAAAGCTGACACAGTGATGAATACACCACAGACTAACATCTCCCAGCTGACACAGTGATGAATACACCACACACTAACATCTCCAAGCTGACACACTGATGAATACACCACAGACTAACATCTCCCAGCTGACACACTGATGAATACACCACAGACTAACATCTACAAGCTGACACACCGATGAATACACCACAGATTAACATCTACAAGCTGACACACCGATGAATACACCACAGACTAACATCTCCAAGTTGACACACTGATGAATACACCACAGACTAACATCTACAAGTTGACACACTGATGAATACACCACAGACTAGCATCTCCAAGCTGTCACACTGATGAATACACCACACACTAACATCTCCAAGCTGACACAGTGACGAATACACCACAGACTAACATCTCCCAGGTGACACACTGATGAATACACCACAGACTAACATCTACAAGCTGACACACCGATGAATACACCACAGATTAACATCTCCAAGTTGACACACTGATGAATACACCACAGATTAACATCTCCAAGTTGACACACTGATGAATACTCCACAGACTAACATCTACAAGCTGTCACACTGATGAATACACCACAGACTAACATCTACAAGCTGACACACCGATGAATACACCACAGATTAACATCTCCAAGTTGACACACTGATGAATACACCACAGACTAACATCTCCCAGCTGACACAGTGATGAATACACCACAGACTAACATCTCCCAGCTGACATAGTGATGAATACACCACACACTAACATCTCCGAACTGACACACTGATGAATACACCACAGACTAACATCTCAAAGCTGACACAGTCATGATGAAACCACAGACTAACATCTCCCATCTGACACAGTGATGAATACACCACACACTAACATCTCCAAGCTGACACACTGATGAATACACCACAGACTAACATCTCCCAGCTGACACACTGATGAATACACCACAGACTAACATCTCCCAGCTGACACAGTGATGAATACACCACACACTAACATCTCCAAGCTGTCACACTGATTAATACACCACAGACTAACATCTCCAAGCTGACACACTGATGAATACACCACACACTAACATCTCCAAGCTGACACACTGATGAATACACCACAGACTAACATCTCCCAGCTGACACAGTGATGAATACACCACACACTAACATCTCCAAGCTGTCACACTGATTAATACACCACAGACTAACATCTCCAAGCTGACACACTGATGAATACACCACATACTAACATCTCCAAGCTGACACACTGATGAATACACCACAGACTAACATCTCCAAGCTGACACACTGATGAATACACCACAGACTAACATCTCCAAGCTGACACACTGATGAATACACCACGCACTAACCTCTCCAAACTAACATCTCCAAGCTGACACACTGATGAATACACCACAGACTAACATCTCCCAGCTGACATAGTGATGAATACACCACACACTAACATCTCCAAGCTGACACACTGATGAATACACCACAGACTAACATCTCCAAGCTGTCACACTGATGAATACACCACAGACTAACATCTCCAAGCTGACACAGTGATGAATACACCACAGACTAACATCTCCAAGCTGACACACTGATGAATACAGCACAGACTAACATATCCAAGCTGACACAGTGATGAATACACCACAGACTAACATATCCAAGCTGACACACTGATGAATACACCACATACTAACATATCCAAGCTGACACAGTGATGAATACACCACACACTAACATCTCCAAGCTGACACACTGGTGAATACACCACAGACTAACATCTCCAAGCTGACACACTGATGAATACACCACAGACTAACATCTCCAAGCTGACACACTGACGAATACACCACACACAAAAATCTTCAAGCTGACACAGTGATGAATACACCACACACTAACATCTTCAAGCTGAGACACTGATGAATACACCACAGACTAACACCTCCCAGCTGTCACACTGGTGAATACACCACAGACTAACATCTCCAAACTGACACACTGATGAATACACCACAGACTAAAATTTCCAAGCTGACACAGTGATGAATACACCACAGACTAACATCTCCCAGCTGACATAGTGATGAATACACCACAGACTAACATCTCCGAACTGACACACTGATGAATACACCACAGACTAACATCTCCAAGCTGACACAGTGATGAATACACCACAGACTAACATCTCCAAGCTGACACAGTGATGAATACACCATAGACTAACATCTCCGAACTGACACACTGATGAATACACCACAGACTAACATCTCCAAGCTGTCACACTGATGAATACACAACACACTAACATCTCCAAGCTGACACACTGGTGAATACACCACAGACTAACATCTCCAAGCTGACACACTGATGAATACACCACAGACTAACATCTCCAAGCTGATACACTGACGAATACACCACACACAAACATCTTCAAGCTGACACAGTGATGAATACACCACACACTAACATCTTCAAGCTGAGACACTGATGAATACACCACAGACTAACACCTCCCAGCTGTCACACTGGTGAATACACCACAGACTAACATCTCCAAGCTGACACACTGATGAATACACCACAGACTAACATCTCCAAGCTGTCACACTGATGAATACACAACACACTAACATCTCCAAGCTGACACACTGGTGAATACACCACAGACTAACATCTCCAAGCTGACACACTGATGAATACACCACAGACTAACATCTCCAAGCTGACACACTGACGAATACACCACAGGCTAACATCTCCAAGCTGACACAGTGATGAATACACCACAGACTAACATCTCCAAGCTGTCACACTGATGAATACACCACACACTAACATCTCCAAGCTGACACACTGATGAATACAGCACAGACTAACATCTCCAAGCTGACACAGTGATGAATACACCACAGACTCACATCTCCAAGCTGACACAGTAATGAATACACCACACACTAACATCTCCAAGCTGACACAGTGATGAATACAGCACACACTAACATCTCCAAGCTGATACAGTGATGAATACACCACAGACTAACACCTCCAAGCCGACTCAATGATGAATACACCACACACTAACATCTTCAAGCTGACACAGTGATGAATACACCACACACTAACATCTCCAAGCTAACACAGTGATGAATACAGCACACACTAACATCTCCAAGCTGACACAATGATGAATACACCACACACTAACATCTCCAAGCTGACACACTGATGAATACACCACAGACTAACATCTCCCAGCTGACATAGTGATGAATACACCACACACTAACATCTCCAAGCTGACACACTTATGAATACACCACAGACTAACATCTCCAAGCTGTCACACTGATGAATACACCACAGACTAACATCTCCAAGCTGACACAGTGATGAATACACCACAGACTAACATCTCCAAGCTGACACACTGATGAATACAGCACAGACTAACATATCCAAGCTGACACAGTGATGAATACACCACAGACTAACATATCCAAGCTGACACACTGATGAATACACCACATACTAACATCTCCAAACTGACACACTGATGAATACACCACAGACTAAAATTTCCAAGCTGACACAGTGATGAATACACACAAGACTAACATCTCCCAGCTGACATAGTGATGAATACACCACAGACTAACATCTCCGAACTGACACACTGATGAATACACCACAGACTAACATCTCCAAGCTGACACAGTGATGAATACACCACAGACTAACATCTCCAAGCTGACACAGTGATGAATACACCACAGACTAACATCTCCGAACTGACACACTGATGAATACACCACAGACTAACATCTCCAAGCTGTCACACTGATGAATACACAACACACTAACATCTCCAAGCTGACACACTGGTGAATACACCACAGACTAACATCTCCAAGCTGACACACTGATGAATACACCACAGACTAACATCTCCAAGCTGACACACTGACGAATACACCACACACAAACATCTTCAAGCTGACACAGTGATGAATACACCACACACTAACATCTTCAAGCTGAGACACTGATGAATACACCACAGACTAACACCTCCCAGCTGTCACACTGGTGAATACACCACAGACTAACATCTCCAAGCTGACACAGTGATGAATACACCACAGACTAACATCTCCAAGCTGACACACTGATGAATACACCACAGACTAACATCTCCAAGCTGTCACACTGATGAATACACAACACACTAACATCTCCAAGCTGACACACTGGTGAATACACCACAGACTAACATCTCCAAGCTGACACACTGATGAATACACCACAGACTAACATCTCCAAGCTGACACACTGACGAATACACCACAGGCTAACATCTCCAAGCTGACACAGTGATGAATACACCACAGACTAACATCTCCAAGCTGTCACACTGATGAATACACCACACACTAACATCTCCAAGCTGACACACTGATGAATACAGCACAGACTAACATCTCCAAGCTGACACAGTGATGAATACACCACAGACTCACATCTCCAAGCTGACACAGTAATGAATACACCACACACTAACATCTCCAAGCTGACACAGTGATGAATACAGCACACACTAACATCTCCAAGCTGATACAGTGATGAATACACCACAGACTAACACCTCCAAGCCGACTCAATGATGAATACACCACACACTAACATCTTCAAGCTGACACAGTGATGAATACACCACACACTAACATCTCCAAGCTGACACAGTGATGAATACAGCACACACTAACATCTCCAAGCTGACACAATGATGAATACACCACACACTAACATCTCCAAGCTGACACAGTGATGAATACACCACAGACTCACATCTCCAAGCTGACACAGTGATGAATACAGCACACACTAACATCTCCAAGCTGACACAGTGATGAATACAGCACACACTAACATCTTCAAGCTGACACAGTGATGAATACACCACACACTAACATCTCCAAGCTGACACAGTGATGAATACACCACACACTAACATCTTCAAGCTGACACAGTGATGAATACACCACACACTAACATCTCCAAGCTGACACAGTGATGAATACAGCACACACTAACATCTCCAAGCTGACACAATGATGAATACACCACACACTAACATCTCCAAGCTGACACAGTGATGAATACACCACACACTAACATCTCCAAGCTGACACAGTGATGAATACAGCACACACTAACATCTCCAAGCTGACACACTGATGAATACACCACACACTAACATCTCCAAGCTGACACAGTGATGAATACACCACAGACTCACATCTCCAAGCTGACACAATGATGAATACACCACACACTAACATCTTCAAGCTGACACAGTGATGAATACACCACAGACTAACATCTCCAAGCTGACACAGTGATGAATACACCACAGACTCACATCTCCAAGCTGACACAGTAATGAATACACCACACACTAACATCTCCAAGCTGACACAGTGATGAATACAGCACAGACTAACATCTCCAAGCTAACATATCCAAGCCGACACAGTGATGAATACTGCACACACTAACATCTCCAAGCTGACACAGTGATGAATACACCACAGACTAACATCTCCAAGCTGACACAGTGATGAATACAGCACAGACTAACATCTCCAAGCTGACACACTGATGAATACACCACATACTAACATCTTCAAGCTGACACAATGATGAATACACCACACACTAACATCTCCAAGCTGACACAGTGATGAATACACCACACACTAACATCTCCAAGCTGACACAGTGATGAATACAGCACACACTAACATCTCCAAGCTGACACACTGATGAATACACCACACACTAACATCTCCAAGCTGACACAGTGATGAATACACCACAGACTCACATCTCCAAGCTGACACAATGATGAATACACCACACACTAACATCTTCAAGCTGACACAGTGATGAATACACCACAGACTAACATCTCCAAGCTGACACAGTGATGAATACACCACAGACTCACATCTCCAAGCTGACACAGTAATGAATACACCACACACTAACATCTCCAAGCTGACACAGTGATGAATACAGCACAGACTAACATCTCCAAGCTAACATATCCAAGCCGACACAGTGATGAATACTGCACACACTAACATCTCCAAGCTGACACAGTGATGAATACACCACAGACTAACATCTCCAAGCTGACACAGTGATGAATACAGCACAGACTAACATCTCCAAGCTGACACACTGATGAATACACCACATACTAACATCTTCAAGCTGACACAGTGATGAATACACCACACACTAACATCTCCAAGCTGACACAGTGATGAATACACCACACACTAACATCTCCAAGCTGACACAGTGATGAATACACCACAGACTAACATCTCCAAGCTAACATCTCCAAGCTGACACAGTGATGAATACAGCACACACTAACATCTCCAAGCTGACACACTGATGAATACACCACAGACTAACATCTCCAAGCTGACACAGTGATGATTACACCACAGACTAACATCTCCAAGCTGACACAGTAATGAAAAAAACACAGACTAACATCTCCAAGCTAACATATCCAAGCTGATACAGTGATGAATACACCACAGACTAACATCTCCAAGCTGTCACACTGATGAATACACCACACACTAACATCTCCAAGCTGACACAGTGATGAATACAGCACACACTAACATCTCCAAGCTGATACAGTGATGAATACACCACAGACTAACACCTCCAAGCCGACTCAATGATGAATACACCACACACTAACATCTTCAAGCTGACACAGTGATGAATACACCACACACTAACATCTCCAAGCTGACACAATGATGAAAACACCACACACTAACATCTCCAAGCTGACACACTGATGAATACAGCACACACTAACATCTCCAAGCTGACACAGTGATGAATACACCACAGACTCACATCTCCAAGCTGACACAGTGATGAATACACCGCACACTAACATCTCCAAGCTGACACAGTGATGAATACAGCACACACTAACATCTCCAAGCTGACACAATGATGAATACACCACACACTAACATCTCCAAGCTGACACAGTGATGAATACACCACAGACTCACATCTCCAAGCTGACACAGTGATGAATACACCACAGACTCACATCTCCAAGCTGACACAGTAATGAATACACCACACACTAACATCTCCAAGCTGACACAGTGATGAATACAGCACAGACTAACATCTCCAAGCTAACATATCCAAGCCGACACAGTGATGAATACAGCACACACTAACATCTCCAAGCTGACACAGTGATGAATACACAACACACTAACATCTCCAAGCTGACACAATGATGAATACACCACACACTAACATCTCCAAGCTGACACAGTAATGAATACACCACACACTAACATCTCCAAGCTGACACAGTGATGAATACAGCACAGACTAACATCTCCAAGCTAACATATCCAAGCCGACACAGTGATGAATACAGCACACACTAACATCTCCAAGCTGACACAGTGATGAATACACCACAGACTAACATCTCCAAGCTGACACAGTGATGAATACAGCACAGACTAACATCTCCAAGCTGACACAGTGATGAATACACCACATACTAACATCACCAAGCTGACACAGTGATGAATACACCACACACTAACATCTTCAAGCTGACACAGTGATGAATACACCACACACTAACATCTCCAAGCCGATACACTGATGAATACACCACAGACTCACATCTCCAAGCTGACACACTGATGAATACACCACAGACTCACATCTCCAAGCCGATACACTGATGAATACACCACAGACTCACATCTCCAAGCTGACACACTGATGAATACACCACACACTAACATCTTCAAGCTGACACACTGATGAATACACCACACACTAACATCTTCAAGCTGACACACTGATGAATACAGCACATACTAACATCTCCAAGCTGACACAGTGATGAATACACCACAGACTAACATCTCCAAACTGACACACTGATGAATACAGCACATACTAACATCTCCAAGCTGACACAGTGATGAATACACCACAGACTAACATCTCCAAGCTGACACAGTGATGAATACACCACAGACTAACATCTCCCAGCTGACACAATGATGAATACAGCACAGACTAACATCTCCAAGCTAACATATCCAAGCCGACACAGTGATGAATACACCACAGACTAACATCTCCAAACTGACACACTGATGAATACAGCACATACTAACATCTCCAAGCTGACACAGTGATGATTACACCACAGACTAACATCTCCAAGCTGACACAGTAATGAAAAAAACACAGACTAACATCTCCAAGCTAACATATCCAAGCTGATACAGTGATGAATACACCACAGACTATCATCTCCAAACTGACACAGTGATGAATACAGCACACACTAACATCTCCAAGTTGACACAGTGATGAATACACCACAGACTAACATCTCCAAGCTGACACAGTAATGAAAAAAACAGAGACTAACATCTCCAAGCTAACATATCCAAGCTGATACAGTGATGAATACACCACAGACTAACATCTCCAAACTGACACACTGATGAATACAGCACATACTAACATCTCCAAGCTAACATCTCCAAGCTGACACACTGATGGATACACGACACACTAACATCTCCAAGCTGACACAGTGATGAATACACCACACACTAACATCTCCCTTGCCTGCACTTCATTACCATCAATCGTGTTCCTCTTACTCTCTCTCGGTAGTCCTTGATATTTCAGTCTATTTTAATCTTTGCTAACACCTTCACTTTATCAGTAATTCTAAAAATATTGCCTTTCAAGTTAATCGTGTCATGTTGTCTACTGAAATATAGTTTTTAAAAAACAAACCCACAGTTTGATTAGATTTAGGAATTTAAGAACATTTTTAATATTCTTCTGACACTGGTGTTAAAGTTTAAAATTTTAGTTTGTTTGTGAACAAATATTTGACAATATTGTATAAAAGACTGACTTGTTGACAAATTACTTTTACATTTTAATGTGAGCATATCGCTACAACTCAGTTAGTGTAAGGATGAAACTGTGTGTGTTGCCTGGTAGGACGGGAAGAACCACGGCTTCCAGAGTATCGAGATCCTCATAGCTGACGTGGAGGACTCGCCCCCTGTCTTCTACAATGTGTCGGAAACCATGCCGGTCCTCGAGAACAGCCCCATTGTGAGTAGAACACGGCAACTTCCCCCGACAGTCATACCTGGCGCTCGTCTCGATCACTTGAATTAGTTAGCGATGGAAGCAGGTGCGTGTTATGACTAGCGGGGATAGTTGCATACAGAGTAGTCTTTCCTCCTTCATTCGTCATCCTCTTAAACCACCTTGGTTGAGCATAATTATACAATAGATATTTATACTAAAAATAACAAGTAAAGACAGATGACAGACAGAACTACTATCTCCGTCGTTAAAGTATATTCAAGATACTCTTGTTTTGTCTACCTTCTTCAGCATGGTGAAAGTATGGTGGAAACGACAACTGGTTTTCGCCTGTTGTGACTTCCGAATTATTATTAACTATATTCAACTGAATGTCACACATAAAACAATCAACTTTAAAGCATATAGAAATCAATAAAGCGTCATATTTGTACATTTTTATAAAAATAATATTTGGGTTAAAGGGCCAATACGTAGCCCTATAATTCCTATTGAGCCCAATTACAATACTAATATAAACTAAACTCAATCAATTGTCATATTCATACATTATTATAGAAAAAAATAGTTTTAGAAAAGGGCTAATATGTATTATTTCTGTTGTGCCCAAATTGAATGCTAATGGAAACTAAGCTTAATCCACTACTCTATCCCATGTTGGGTTTCCCCACAGTGTCGAAACATAGCCCCAGGACTAGAGATAAGAGGAACTGTGTATTCAAATTATGATATGACCATTATATTCACAAATGCCGGTAAAACTAGTGTAAAAATAAAATCATTTGAATGGCTACGATCGTAAAACTTATCGGATCAGGTCATTATCTAAAGAAGTTTAGAAATATATTAATAGAATTAAGTTCATGACGTATTGTCATCAAAGCCACAGGCATGTTGATTTGACAGTGATGTTTAAGAACGAAGGTGTTTTAATTGCACGGTGTCTAACGTATATTCTCCCTGTCAGGGCGAGCAGGTGGGGTGGGCGATAGCAGAGGACGGCGACAAGTCTAAACGGAGAGACGTCGTGTACGAAACAACCGACTGTCCACCCTCGGGAACAAGGAAGGGTAAACTTATACGGAATTAAACAAAACATCTGAACTACATGCAAATATCATCATCCATCCTACCGCTATTCACATTGATATATATTAAATGAATACTAGATATAAAAACCGGAACGATAAGATACATGGACGGTCATTTGAGGAATATAACTAGATTTAACAAAAAGAGACGTACACATATCAAACATAATCACTGGTGAAAACATGCATGTCGACTCCGAAACGATTTTTTTTACACGAAACAAAAACTTGCTGGTTAAAATGAATTTTGTGTTTGAATTCCGTTTGGTTCTTCGTTACTTTAAATTGTGTTATAATGTGGAATTGGTAATGAGTACGATTAACGAGTAATCGTGAGATATGATGCATGGCGTTCATTAAGATTTGAAAATAGCGCCACCTACAGTGTCATCTACTTGAGCTACTTTACTAACACAGTGTGTTGTTGATAACAACATGTACTGGACAAACATAGTTAGTGATCAATGTACATTTGAAATTAAAAATAATTATAGATGTATTCATTAAAACACTGATATTTTCCCTAACTTATTTTACCCAGTAGGCTATATAATAATTTTAGAAAATGAAATTATTAACTTTCATTTTTCTACATTAACTATTTGGCGACCAGACGGGAGAGACGTGTTCAGTGTTGATGCAGACACGGGGGCTATACGCATCAGGTCGCACATCGACCGGGAGGACAGCCTCTTCCGGAGCGGAAACGTCCTCTGTATCAAGGTGAGTTGTCTAAACCATCAGTGCTTTCCTGCATCGGTATAGACCCCCATCGACACATGACAATAAATTTTGTATTTTGCAATTGTGTAGAACTAACTATTCATTTCAGTATTAAAACCATTGCTTTCTCATTGGTATGCTAACCCTAACTGAATGCAATTGCTGGCAGATCACCACTGTGACTCTGGCTCGATGTTTTCCTGAACATTATCGAGGATGGGGTTAAAACTAATTACTACTTTCAAGTAAATATGAGTACAAGTGAATGTCAGGAACACAGAATGTTTCACCAACAAAGTGCAGAATATCAAGGATAAGTAAACAAGTCATGATTTCTTGTTCTTTTCGCCCATTTCTTCATAACCTCATACACACGAATATCTCCACTATGGACACCTCTAGGGGAGAGAAGTAATCAACGCTACGACAGTGGGAGACGACCCGACGACGACGGCAATAACGACAATCCGGGTGGACGTGCAGGACCTGAACGACGAGGTGCCCACCTTCAACACCACCAACTACAACACCAGCATCTACGAGGACATCCCGAACGGTTCACCTGTACCCGGGGTGGCGCTCACCATCTCCGACAACGACATGGTGAGTTTATAATGATGTATTTATCATAATTATTTACTTTAATATTGAAATACTTTTAATAAAGTGACGCTAACTCGGCTAAACATGGAAACCCGCCATCTTATTCTGCTCACGTACACAGAGAGTTCTGAGAATTTACAAGGGAAATTGTTTGTCATAGAGCCATGGTCGTTTCAATATAAGTGTGTCGACCGAGAATCATCGCATTTTCTCAGAGGACGATAGTTGTGCAGTACAAGGGAGGAAAAAGAAGGAAGAAAGGCGTCAGACGCACATCCCGTCTCCTTCATCGCGTCCTCTGGCGACCTCTTTTCATCCATTCTGCTTTCACGGCGTTGGATCTACCTTTCTTCTGGCATCGAGCGCTCTTTGACAAATAATCCAAATTAGGGAAAACAACGAACATTAAGTGTATTGTCACCTTAACCTCAATGTGTTCCGTCTGAGTAATTTCTTGATCGTCAAAATAAGATTTGGACATTTACATGCACATTAACAGTTGCACATTACTCTAACCATGTGACAATCACCCTTATCTCCCAGGCGCCGTCTAACAACTACACCATCCGTCTGAAAAACTACAACGACATATTCGAGTTGTTTCCCACCTCCGGAACCGGAAGGAGTATTGCCAGCATTAAGGTCATCGACTCCTCCAAGATCGACTACGAGAGCGCCGTCAAGAAATATGAACTTTATGTGAGTCAAGTCTAATTTTTCCCCATTTTGTTGAATGAAAAATTTATGAATGTTATCAAAAGAAATATGGTGGTATATTCCTTGATGAAACTGGATAATGAAGATACCGAAATGATTATTAAAACCATTTATCTGAAATTCGAATATCTTTATGCTCCAAAACAACTGGAATCATACTTGCATAAGAATATCAGATTTTGAATGTCAACTTCCTCAATATAAAGACCACACTAAATAAGAGGACATTCTCTTAAATTGGCCTTCTTTTTTCTCACGAAGTAAGATAAATAAAATAAATAATAGAACAAGACATATCTACTTCTCAACTGTGAGGAACACAATACAACACTTGACATCCATCACTGTGTACATATCAAGTAGTAGATGAATTAAACTGAGCAGGTACTCGCGGAGGAGGAGGTCAGTGACAACTTCCGGCGCTCGCAGACCGCCACAGTCACCATACACGTGCTCGACCGGAACGACAACAGTCCCAGCTTCTACTCGGACAGCTACAGCGCCACGGTTTTGGAAACCGACCCTGGGAGGCACTCCATTATCAGGAATATTCTGGTAGGTTTAAAGAAATCAGGAATCGTATGAGCAAAATAAACTGTTGACAAACTTCGCTTTGGCACTTGAGACGAACTGGCCATTTGCTATAGAACATACAAGTATCACAATTCATAGAACATACAAGTATTACAGTTCATATAGAACATACAAGTATTACAGTTCATATAGAACATACAAGTACCACAGTTCATAGAACATACACGTATCGCAGTTCATAGAACATACAAGTATCGCAGTTCATAGAACATACAAGGATCACAGTTCGTTGAAAGCATCGTGATCACTTATTTCTGTGAAGATCTAATACTTCATGTTACTTTCTATGTAAAAATTCTTTCTAAAAATCATCTAAAATACTGCATAACAAAGTTTTCATGTAACCGTCTCTCTTTCCTCTCGCTTCAGGCAGAGGACCCAGACTCCGGCTGGTTGGGGACTTCCGGTCTCAACTACAGGCTCCTGGGAAGCGGATACGACTTGTTAGTTGGCTTTCAGAAAGTAGATAGATCTGCTCAAACTATTTTAAGTGGAAACTGTTTATATATATACTTTGTATTGATATATTTTGTTATGGTAACTGTCTTTTGATTTATCATGAATGTAGATAATCAACGTTTAAAGACACTGTAGTAATAATTAACAGACACCACTAAAAATGTGTGTGTTAGGTTGCTAGCTGACAGTGGTTAGAGAAGGAACAAGGAACCGATTCATACACCTAGGTACTCGTTTTGCTACAAACGCAATGCGTATGCCGTGGTACTTGAAAGGAACACATTATTAAAGTATACAAAGTACAGTAAGGACACTTACGTGCTACCTTCCAGGTTCGAGATCGTGAAGAACCCCCGCCGTGGACTGGAGATCCGAGTGAAACCGTGCGCCACACCAGGTCGGGGGGTGTGTATAGACTACGAGAGGCGGCGGCAATACCACTTCACCCTGGTGGCCGAGGACATGCTGGGGGACACCCGGGGGAGAAGCGGGGCCGCCGACCTCACCATAGACATCAGAGACGTCAATGATAACCTGCCCATGTTCAGAATGAACTCGTACCAGGCGTCCATCTTCGAGGGCCAGGAGCTCACCGTCGATCCGCTCCTTGTAAATGTGAGAATGATCTCAGTATCTAGTGTAGTTGGCGATACATTTAAATACATTCTGAAATGACTTCCAAAGGTTTATTCGTTCCATACAGCTACAATGTATGATTCTCAGCCATCATAACAATGTGTGTTTACATGGTCTTGAATTCGTAAGCCAGAGATTTCTACTCCAGTTAAACATGTGAAGGTGATGGGTGAATCCTCAGTTAAACATGTGAAGGTGATGGGTGAATCCTCAGTTAAACATGTGAAGGTGATGGGTGAATCCTCAAAGGGTTTTTGCCGAAGTCTCTTTCCCTATCGTTGTCTCTACATCGTGTTTATCTTGTCCCTGGCAGGCTAACGACATTGATACTATAGGCGAGGTGAGCTACCGCCTCTCCACCAGTAACCAATCTCGCTACTGGCAGATAGACCCTCTCACCGGCAACATCACGGCTCTCCAACCCATCTACAACCTCTTCACACCGAACAATCGGGGATCGTACGTATCGTTCATCGTCAAATTTAGCTAGAACATATTCTTTATAATCAGACGACGTGTAAGTGTGAGGCGCTATAGAAATATTCGTTTATTAATTTAATGTTATTATCAATATAGATATAGCAAATCAGTTGAAACGTAGAACATCTTGTTGGATGGTTGTCACATATGAAATGTTATACTCTCATTTTACATGTTTTCTCATATACATAAACATATACATGTACATCTACATGTGCAGGTTCGACCTGATCGTGCTGGCTGATGACACGGTAAACACAGCAGCAGCCGATGTCCGCATCGACGTTATAGTGAGTCTATGCTTGTCAGTAACTCGAGCTACTCTCCAAGGTCCTTGTACTATCATATAAACAATAGCTTCGTTGAGAGGAGCGTCTTCAGTAGAATCTGTAAAGCTTGTTGAAATTAATCATAAATTGTACAAAAAAGTTAACAATTTAGTCGTAAATTTCCCGTTTAAATGCAGTGGAATAAAATTAAGAACATTGCAGAACTTGTAGTGCCAGTAAGGAGTCAAAGTTTTTTCTCACAATTCAAGTATTGATAGACATGTGGTACGTTTATACACCCTACTACAAACAATAACTAATTTCACCATCTGTCTCCCTCCTCAGGAGGTGAACACTTTCACCCCCTACTTCACCAACCTCGACAACACTACAGCAGTCAGGGAGGACGTCGCGCCAAGTAAGTATGCATTTACACAGGTACTCTTCTTATTATGATACATTTTATTTAAAATATTAAACCTGTCGTCACTTAACATGTTCTTCTAAGATACTTACACTACTGTATACAATTTTAGAATTGAATTGAAATTTACATGTACCTGAACTTTAAATTGTTAAAATTTATATCCACTTATTAACGATTTTGAAACTACGTATACTGAAATGGATTCTGCCAAGGCCACACGTTGATGAACGGGACATAACCAAATCATGTTCCATGTTGAGTTAACTGCAATCATTGCTTGACCATATTTCACTTGTGATTTGTTTTGCTATATATTAATAAATGTTTACTTTAAAGACTGAAGATACTATTTATGGATCTGCAAGTGACAACGACAATAAACGAAACGTCGTCTATGAAGAATAAATAAATTGTATATGCATAAATATTGTCTTCATTTTCCACCATACCAACTTCTAGAATGCCACTCAAAGAGTATAATCATTATGTATCATTATATATTATATATTCTGTAAAGATTTTCACCATTAAACAACGGATATAACGTTTGTACTCTATGTCAAAGGCCCTTGATACTGGTATAAGTAATTGAATGGACATCAAATCACAATGCACATGTGTTCCTCTCCAGATTCGGTCGTGTTTACGGTGTCTGCGACAGACGACGACCCGGCGACCTCCTCTAACGGCCAGGTCCAGTTCACTATAGAGACCGGGGCTAGGGGAATGTTCATGGTGGGCTCGGACACCGGCGTGGTCAGCACTCAAACTGACGCTTCATTCGACTTCGATACCGAACAGCAGTATGTTCTCATTGTGAGTTGACCTAGTTGTACTTCTGGTTCTCAAGGATATAGCCTTAAGGAGTTGATCTATTTGCACTTCTGGTTAAATAAGTAAATAGCCAAAGGGGCTGATTTTGTGGTATATATCCACACACACCATTTCTGATTGTTCTTTTAAAAATGACCATAAACTGTTAGTGCTTCATTAAAACGTTCCGGGGGAGTCTTCGGTCGTTGTTAGTCTAATGTCCGGCACAGAACAATAGCTGTACTATTTTAGGATGACACGGTAGCCTTGTACCATCAGATTCTAGCACGAGATAAAGGTTCACCACAGCGGACAGGAACGGGGACACTGACAGTGAACGTACTAGATCTCAACAACAAGCTACCCTACTTCACACGCCGAGTCCAGATCACCTCCGTGCCCGAGAGTGAGTCCCTCTTTAGTTTTAGCGGTGGTAGTATCGAATGTTAACGTTTTTTCTATCAAAAGATTCACAAGTCGTTGAATGCAAACACATTAACGCCCTTAAAACTAAATCTGATAAATAAATATGGTAAAATTAATTTTATCAAAGGTTTAAAGGACAGTTCCATTTTTCTATCACAGACGGATGCTTTAACCATCCATGTTTGGTTGTTGTTCACACAGACGCGGCAATCAACACATTGGTGACGACTATAGAGGCCGACGACCTTGATCTGAACCATGTTCTTGTGTTCAATCTGGTTGAACCGGTGACTGCAATCAACCCCGACGGACTTGACGTCAGTAGATCGCTGGTTGACTACACGGTAGGTACCCAATTGCAGCATATAATTATGTCTCTGAGTAGTGTTCAGTAGTCACTTTGTCTGACTTTCTGTACGAAGTTGCACAACACGCGACTTTCTGGGAGTAGATGGTGACTTTTGAATCAAACAGTCGATTTGAATCATGATCTTATTTCACAAAGCTAGCTGTACTCGGGTTAACTCCCGTAAGTCTATAACATTACACCGGGGTTACCTCAGTGACTTTGGATCAGAGAATTGCTTTGTGAAAGGAACCGTAGACATTTCACAGGAAATATCAACCTTTCATGTTTTGCATCTTAATTTTAAGAAGATAAATGCGACCATAGTACTTGCGGAGAAGATGCCAGCTAGAAATATCTAATATCACAACATTTCAGAAACTGTTTAGTGTGGAGAACATACTCGATAACAACAGTCGAATATCTCAATATTTCAGATACCAATAGTCGAATATCTCAATATTTCAGATACCAATAGTCGAATATCTCAGTATTTCAGGTACCAATAGTCGAATATCGCACAATTTCAGATAACAATAGTCGACTATCTCAACATTTCAGAAACTGTTCAGGGTGGAGAACACGACGGGCGAGGTGTATGTTGCGAGGAGCCTGGATCGAGACCTCACTTCCATCGCCACCTTCACCATGACTGTCACTGATGTGTACGACCCAACCAACCCGCAACTTGGGCAAAGTAAGGTCTTTAGGAATACTTGAATGTAAAAGATTGTAACAAAGGCTGGGGTATCATTAAACTAGACAACCAGAGTATTAGCACCGATACAAGCGACCAATACATGAGGCTTACAAAGATGACCGAGTCGAGAACCACATATACAATGTACAATCGTATTATAATTGGGATGAGGTTGACTAGCATACACTTTTCCTTATGTAGTATGTGTGAGGAAAACTTTTCGGATACCTCTATTACAACGCTATAAGCAGGTTTTAAGTCTTTATTGTGAAGGCAATGTGAGGGCCAACTTGGCATTGGTCTGCGACTTGTTCAAGAAATCACATTGTGTATTCTACTTCATTACCTATATATCCTCTTCAGAGAATACAGTAGCAAGCTGCAGGAAGTTGAATCAGAGGCTCCTGGTATCTATCCACCAAGCAGGTGCACCGGAGATACTGAATAACCACCACAATGTAATCGTTGATTAACTTGTGGTGTCTGTCTTTAAAGCGGGCCAGCTGCAGATCCACATCCTGGAGTTCAACGACCAGTCGCCCGAGTTCCTGCTTCCGGTGTACAACTTGACGGTGGAGGAGGAGCAGTCTATAGGGACCTTCATTATAGCACTGCTGGCCAGGGACGAGGATGACGAGATTGACCGATACGAGCTTGTGGAGGGGAACAGAGAGTTCTTCCTCCTCACACCGGACACAGGTAATACTTTCTACACACCCCGAACACAGGTAATGTACAGCCATTTTTCCTCATCAGAAAGGACACAGGTAACGCTTTCTCCTCACCTCGGACATAGGCAAAATACCATCTCCTCAACCAGGACAGATAAACATCTTCATCACAAAGGACATAGATAAACGGCGGTGACTGTATCAAACCAAATTTCCACAACGCAACATCAAATGGGACGCTGACAAAACAAACATGATTACACTCACCGCCGTGATAACGGTATAAGCATCTATACCGAAACGTCGCTATTTTTAATAAAGTTGTTCATTATTCATAAAATATTTGTCTTCTTCATCAAACCAACTTCTAGAATGCCTCTCAAACAGTTGACCTTTTATGACAGCAGGAAACATTTAGTTTAGCCAAATGTACGTTCCATCATCACGCTTAGATTTGATTTAGTTCTACCAATAATTATTTTTGGAATGTTGGTCACGTGATTAACAATATATGGATAGTAAATGCTCGCAGGATCTGAATGTTTGAAAGTCTAATGTTTTTTTAAAACCAGCCGTGTTTATTTTTTTTATTTGTTTATGAAAATAATGAAGCAGTTAACAAGAAATTTTTTTTCATAATAAATCAATAACAAAATTAAATTTCAATATATATAATCAAACTAATGAGGTGTGTATCTAAGGGTTTGGTGTTATACATGGAATGACCGTCCATTGGCCCTGTTTATGGATTATTAATGTAAAGAATGTAAACAATATTTTTATTTCCACATTATTGGGAGCAGAATGTAAGGGCCTCTTTACACAGAGCCGCGTCCTTCGTACGACCATTGAGCGACCAAAAAAATAGACAGGACGCTCAATGGTCGGCTGATTTCGCGAAATCCCGTTTTTGTGTAAATGCTCTTGCGATCTTCGTGCGTCCTTTGTACGATGTAAAATGCAAATAACGGTAATTTCCATGACGATCTTTGAACGACCTGCACGTTTACGGAGCCTCCACAATGCCTTCGCTGGGTGTTCACTGTGCAACCCTAACAACATTTCAGCATCAAGGGCGATCCCCGTTCAACCCGTCAGCCACCTCTGTGCCTCCTCTGTGCTTCCCCTGTGCCTTCGCTGTGCCTCCATTCACGACAATGGCGACAGTTTGCCGACCATGCAGAAACACTTCTGCCTCCTCTGCGATACCTGAACAATGCTTCAGTGATCCCTGGGAGCATTCGGCAACCTGGGTAGACTAGGGTCTATAATAAGCTACATTAGTCTCAATTGTTTCAGTCCCATTCCAACAGTCAAAAACAACCAACCAATTAGCTTTTGCAGCTGCAATAAATAAAAATAGAATTGTTTTTTTGCAGAAGAATATGATAAAAAAAAAAGAGTAAATATACAAAAATACATGAAATTATTAGTGAAAAGGTAATTTTTGGCTTGTTTTACGATGTCCTTTTTTTCGGTATTTCGTAATTTGTAAAGAAAATTACCCAACATTCTGGACAAAAAAAAGCTATTCCAACACCCGTATGTGTTTGAATAAAGATCATGATAAAAGTATCAAACCCGAATGAATGAAATTGTGCGTACTTCTTTACAAAACTTGTTATTATCAAAGACATTTAAAATCGATTCTATCCGACAGCAGCATTCCGTATTATATAGTTAAATATGTGATGGCTTTTCTTTGCAAGTGAGTTTATACATCTTTATTTGCTTGACTTTTCTGTTGTCTTGATCCTTTTTGGTGCCATAGTCTTATCAAAGATTTGCCAACAGAAACAAGGAAACATGTGAGAATCGATCATCAATTTTTTGGAGAATTTACGAGGACGCTCACAGACGGCAGAGTGAATGCAGAAAGAAGGCACAACACTCGTCATGGTCGCTGCATGAAGTCAGAACGGTCGTGATATAAACGGCTCTGATTGCACAGAGGACGCAGTAGGAAGGCACAAGGGAGGCAGAGGCATCGCCCAACGTTAGCGAATTTCTTACATGGCGATCATTGAGCGTCCTTTGCGACCTTAGAACGTCCATTGTACGACCTTTCTACATCATGGGAGCAACCCTTGACCGACTGCGGAAGTTTTGAGCATGTTCAAAATTTGTTGGCATCCTCCGCATTCTTGGCGATCAATCGCGATGTCACAACATCCCTTGTGCCACCTCCTCACGACCTTAGCAACCATTCTGCCTCCCTTGGGCGTCCAACGGCGATCTGTTATGTTGTTGGTCGCACAGAGGACGCACAACGGCCTTTATGTCTGTGTAAAGGGGCCTTAAGCTGTATCTGATTATTTGACATCTTCGAACAGAAGTAAAGTTCGCTGTACCCAAATGTGTTTTGTAATAAAGTAACGTCCACGTGCTTTAACTATTAAAGTTCAGGGCAAATCTATTTATTACAAAACAAATATAGTCTTATAAAGTCACATTATCGTCACATACAGTCACATACAGTGACATGTAGTAACACATATAGGATTACCCCTACATCTAACTACCCCTGCAGGGGAGCTGAACGTGAGACGACGCTTGGACTACGAGACCCTGAAGCGGGTCGAGTTCACAGTTAAAGCCTGGGACACTGGGTCCCCGCAGCGGACAGGTACCGCCCGTGTCATCGTCAACATCGCCAACATCAATGACAACAGTCCACTACCATTAGAGGTGAGGGAGAGCTTGACAAATAGAATTAAATATTTAATAACATAAATAAAACTATTTGTTTGGTAATTTGTACAATTTAGACGATAATTGTTTTCCCAGTGGCTGCTTTGAAAATTGCCTTCCGTTTGCAATTGATTAGATATCATTTTGATAAGTGTACCTGACGGTTTGGTTAGAATTCGTCATACTTGGCACACGAGCTTCACATGCCTGAGAGACTAGCTGAGTAAACAACACTTCAGAATACTGCTTCTCCGAGTGCCAGGAGGCGGGATAATGAGTGAAGGATAAGGCGATATTATGGACAACGAATGAATGTCTTTGTTTGTACAGACGATTGCGGCATAGATTCGAATTTAGATGCCATTCAACTATGCTTTTAGACATACTTTTTAAAATTTATTTGTGCAGAATGATGTTAATTCGAAGTTGTCAATAAACTGCGATACAAAATTATGTATTTCCCTGCAGGGTACATATTATGTAACTGTCCCAGAGCACTCGCCGGCAGGAACGAGTTTACTGCAGGTATCTGCAACAGACGCTGATGAAGGGGACTATGGTGTGGTGAGGTACTCCCTGCCCCCCTCCGTCACCCACTTCAACATCGACAGCATGACGGTGAGTAGCATATTAAGACACGGATTTCTTGGTACCGATTTCTTCATGATGGACCGTATCATTAACTTAATTAGAAAAAAACATTCTATAAACCTCCATTTAAGTCATGCTATTTATATTGGTGTATAGAGGCATTATATCTGGTAAGTATACCGACTGATTCAAACGCACCGGGCCGGGAAATTATTCTGATTAATACCCATGGGGTATCTTCTAGTCTCTATGTAGAGTGTCTGCCTGCCCAGTACCTAATCTTCTGATACTTGCTTGATAAGGTTACATTTCATGTCTTCATTTTCAGTATAGGACTGTCTCACTTTTGTATATCATATGATTGTTTAGGCGATTGTTTGTGAAAGTGGTTGTTAACCAGGGTAGTACGAGGTTCCATCTTTGATAAGACGATATATGAAAGATGAAAGATAAAGATAAGGACAAGTAGAATGTGTTGTAATGATACATCAGGTATATATACCTGTAAAAGTACGGAGATATTGTGTACCGAGAGACATTTATTACCTTGCTATATTTAGCAGTGGCGCAAACGAATATTTCGCTGTCTAGTAATCTTAGGTTGACAAGTAATGGAGAGTAACGTGTTACAGGGGGTGCTGACTCTGGCGGACACGGGGCAGTTTGACCGGGAGAAGACCCCCGTGATCACCACCACCGTCATCATCTACGACAGTCCTCTAGACGGGACGGTGAGACGTTCATCTAATGTGCAGGTCAGTGTACAACTTACAGACTGAAGGGTCTCTCTCAACTATACAAATTTCAACTATTCGTTTAAGCACTTAGTTCTAGGATTTCCAGAGAATTTTACCCAGACAAATTTAGAATGTCTCTAGTATCGATCTAGATTTCATATGTCATTGTCAAAATTAAAACACAAACGTCTGAAGTCAAGAATGTATGTTGTTCAGACGCAAAACGGTAACTAGTTCTTACTGTGAGCCTCTTATACTCTTCTTCATTAATTTGATTGCAATTGATTCAGGGTAACTTGGTACCATTGAGTTCAATGCACCATTGTCATATTCAGTGAGGGTCGTGATCCTGTCACTTTGTCATACCATACTCTACAAATTCTTCACTAAAACTATTTCTCGTCTTGCCAGGTGTACGTGAGCTTATCTGACATCAACGACAACGCACCTGTATTCACCTCCAGTGAGTTCATCTCCACTGAGATCATCGAGTCTATCGACATCGGTGCCCAGATACTGCAGGTGTTCGCCTCCGACCGGGACGAGGGCATCAACGCGCGGCTTCGCTTCGAGAAAGTACCCGGATCTGGCGACCCCCAAGGTCAGTTCCCTCTCCTTGATTTTATGTAACATACTTTATACACAGATACTCGAATTGAACAAGTAATCCAACACATCCATCTATATACATCAACTTCCTTTTAATCATTTTACAGAACATTGTTTAGACATAATATAAGATAAGAATAGATAGTTACTATCAATGGTCATATTATTTTTGTAAAATTCCAACAGGCAAACTAGTTCTAGCGTTGCTGTAATGCTATCTCTAGTGTGGTCGACATGACCTTAAAGGAAGTTGTAGTATATACCCAGCTGAACTTTTAACTGACCAATATTAATATTATCTTAATGTACGAGGAAAGAGAACAATAATGAAGCCAGCAGTGTTTCATTGGTTTATTTTAGTGTTGCTCAACAGGGTGACAATGCAATTTCTATAGATGTAAAGTCGACCATACATTGCGATGACCAGACTGTGGGAGTGATATATATATATATATATATATATATATATATATATATATATATAGAGTGTTCGACATATAGGTTCACCACAGTTTCCCATGGAGTTTTTGTTACCTTAATCTTCATCCACGGTTACACATGTTACAATGTTAGTGAAATATCTCAATAACTGTTCATTGTATTCTCTTCATCTTTTATAATAATTTTTCGGTGGGAAATTTGAATAATTTGATAATCTTGACATTCTTAAGTCTCTCCAGTATCGTTCACCAATGTTCTTCTTGGGAAGATGCAGGTTCCAGCCGACTGTGCTGACCTTCTTTTAGTTTGAAGTGATAATTTGCGGTGGGGGATCATGTCACCTCAGTTGAAATAGCTTTTTATACATCTAATTTGCGCTCATTTATCACATTGATTTATCGATGACATTGGAAAGGTAAAATATAATTGAATTTGTAATTGAATCTGAATTCTTTATGGAAATGAATTAGTGGAAATGTTTGAAATCGAGAGGATATCTTAAGTTTTATAATGTGTTCCCAATCCTTTTCATTACGAATAAAATATGTTTAAACCATATTAACTTTGATTGATTTTCCTGTTGATATTTCATTTTCTAACATTATGTAACAGGCACAATTAGTGTTTTCTTAATATACACATTTTTAAAGATTGTGGAAACAGAGTAAATAGTACAGTCATTGACTTCAACGGTAGTCCTGCCAGACCGAACACCATTGTCAAGGTACATGTAAGCGTTTGATCGTCCTTTATTTATTAAATTCAATATACACGTTATTATATTAAAGCTGAAATATCTAAACACAATACAACATGTGTCTACAGGCCTGTTCAGTATCGGCGCCAAGTTGGGTCGCGTCACAGTGTCACGGAGTCTGATCAGTAAGGTGGGCAGTTACGTATTCAGAGTGTCGGCTAAGGACAGGGACGGCGCTGAGGGCTACAGAGTCGGCTTCACCACCGTCAACATCACCGTCATAGAGTCGCTCAACTCGCCGCCTGTCTGGTTCATCCCTCCCAGTGATAACTTCACAGTCGAAGTTCTGGAGGTGTGTATAGTCGCAGCTTTAAAAGTCGCCAATACTTCATGGCATAGACTCATAACAAACATTGCTATAGAGACAGAATGAAAATGGAATACTGAAACAGTACAAACATATTGGCAGTATTGATATAGTGCACACTCTGATCAACGGAGGACAGTACTTGGATTCTAGTGCGTTCAGCTGTTATATGCAATCTGAGGTCATGCTTTCCTTGTTGTTGAATAATTGTACATAAGGAAATATGACTAAATCGACATCGTTGATCACAGTTATTACTGTTTTTTCCCAGTGGATTTGGGATTAAACAACTTAAAATTATTCGACTAAAATATTATTTGTGAACGAGATAATACCAGGTATAAGACAGATGTGAACGAGAGGGAACTAGATAGGCCTACGTTAGACTTGTAATTTAGTTGTCAATAACAAATAATGCTTGCTATTACGTGCAGAGTCAGTACTTGGGTATGATGGTGTTCGACGTCCATGCTAACGACAGCAACAGCGGAAACTATGGAATTGTAGAATATTTCTTCCTCGTCTCTGGCAAGCAAGTCTCGCGGACACGAGAGTTCAGTATTAACCGGGTGACAGGGGTCATCCGAGCCGAGGTCGTGTTTGACAGGGAGATGGTCGATAAATATACGGTAAATACACTTCTAACAGGTTAGTTTTGTAAAACGATGACTCTCCATAGTTCTTGGCTTTCCGTCATTTTTACAACTTCTTAAATGCATCTTAAAGAAATTCACTGCATGTAGTTGTACAGTGTACATGTATATATATTTGTACTTTGATATGGAAATGAAATGGAAACACAGGCCTCACATATCATCTTGAAATACCTTTGTGCTGTTGACCATTCTGTTCTGTTGGTCTCCCAGCTCCACCTAGTAGCTAGAGACAAGGGATCCAGACCTCTTGTAGCAGAGCGCTTCTTCAACGTCAAGATTGTTGATGTCAACGATAACGCTCCCGAGTTCCCCATGGAGGTGAAAGTAATTTCCTGATATAAACTATAGATATACACACTTGTCAGTTAACTTAAACCTACATTAAGTGCCGTTATGCTATTTGATGTCATGTAATAGCGTGATTCAAATCCAATATAAACTAAACTGACTTGCAAAAGAAACGCAACCACATTTTCAACAGAGTGAAAACTGAAATACTGCTGTCGGATAAGGACGACTTTAAGTGTCCTTTGATAACTAACAGGTTCTGTAAAGAGGTACCAACTGTTTCATTCATCAGGTTCTGTAAAGAAGTACCCACTGTTTCATTCATCAGGATATTATACTTTTACTTTTACTAGCTTTTTCAACATGGATTTGGACAACAAAGTTTGGCAATTATGTTTAAAAAGTTATGAAATAAAGCAATTTAGTTAATAAGAGATGTTGACGGTCAAATTAACCTCTTTGGACAGGGACACATAATGTTTCAAAAACTTCAAAATTAGTTCAATTGACATCTGGCGAAATATTTAGCCCTGTTTCAGTCGTTTGTGTTTGCCCTGGATTATTATATCATGTATTTTGTTGGTGGTGTTTCTTTTGCATGTCAGTTTACGTATCAGCAATTGCTTTGTCATATTGGCGTTGATATTGTGCATATTGGTGTCCCAGTTTAGATTATTGGCGTTCACCTGAAATAAACTATTTAAATTACATGTATCAGTTAACATATCATACGAGGTTAATTAAATAAATGTAATATGAATATTATGTTGTGGCACTGGTAAATGAAACCAATTCAATATGACGGTTTCATGAACAATGAAAGGTAGAATGTATTACTGTCTACACATGGCTGCAGGAGAAGATCGTGTCTGGTTCAATGGCGCAGTAAGTTATAGCAATATGGAAGTTCTGGCTAACACACACATTCTAAAGTTTTCAGCGTTTCGTCCAATATTGTAAATTCGTAGCAGTGTTAGCTGAGTTGTGAATTTAAATATCAGTCAAGCAGATTTCAACCCAAACCACTGAACATACATCCACATGTTTTGTTGTGTATACAGTAGTGTAGTTTGCATGACGATGTTGCTGTGTTGCATGACGATGTTGCTGTGTTGCATGACGATGTTGCTGTGTTGCATGACGATGTTGATGTGTTGCATGACGATGTTGCTGTGTTGCATGACGATGTTGATGTGTTGCAGGACGGTGCTGTGAAGAACGTCGACATCTTTGTGAGAGAGGACATGACCGTCAACTCTTTTGTGGGGAGGGTCACAGCAACAGACCGGGACCTCCGCGAGTTCACCAACATATACTATCACATTATAGGTTTGAGACTTACAACATGTCGACCAAAAGAAACCCCTACCTGATCTCCTTAACAAGAACGATGAAATAATTTCTGAAATATAATCAATAGTGATCTCCAAGTTATGCTGAAAACAAATTGATATGAAAGTCCACTGAAATCGCGGGAAAACTGTGATTCGAGTCAATAACATTCATGTAAACCACGCCCAATGAAGACCACTTATTCCGGTTGATTCACTTGCGCACCGTACCCACGTACATCGGTAGCGTCATCACCACTTTAATGCGAATGTGTGCATGAATTGCTGCTCGTGGTTGTATGAAAATATGTTTCAAATATTTTTCTGATCAAACACTGATCGAAAACTGAACAATTAATTTGTCTCATTTCAACAATCGCCATTCTTTTGTGATATGACGACTTCTGAATTCAAATGTATTATGCAGAAATGGTGCAACTTCATAATGCTTTAAATTTGTTAAACTGCTCATAGTGTTTACGAACTCTGATAAGATATCTGGTAGGCCTTTCTTATGGGCGACAGTGTAACTATAAGCAGCCGTCCGTCTTGACGCTTGAGGAATTCGTATGTATTTCAAACTGTAGACGGAAAGTAAATGTCCATAAAGCTACAATATGTGTGTGTGTATCATTCTATTGATGAAGAAAGTACATATGTGTTAAGAATGACTTCTTTGATCCGTAGATCATCCCGTCTGAGGCACATGGCCATATAATAAACCTACTCGACTCTCTCGTTCATATTTCAGCTGGTGGTAAAGGGAAGTTCAACGTCGGACTGGAGACAGGGGAGATAACTCTAATGGAGCCTGTTGACCGCGAGGAGCAGGAAGTGTATTCGCTAGACATCCGGGCCACCAACGGCGAGGACGTGGACAGCTCGGCGACCCTGCTGCTGTACCATGCGGTCGACCCCAGCGTTGTAACCGTCACCATAACGCTACTGGATGTCAACGACGTCAAACCCTACTTCATCAACTACAACGGACCCCGTGCTGATGTTCTTGAGTACTATGGATGTATGAACCTAAATCGTGTTATTCAATGACATAAATCTTCAATATAACTTATATACTGATAACTAAAACCAACTTTAATCGAGATTTATGATAGGTAAGTATAAATTTGCAAAATCTATTAAATTAAAATTATGTGACTAGCGAGGAACGCATATCAAACCAGACCAACATGTGGATGTCATGCAGTGACCAATCATTACGTTTGACAGATTTTAAAGAAGACTGTGTTCAAACTCGAGATCAGATCTGAGGGTCACCGCGTGATCTTGTACTAATGTATCTGTTTATCCTGCATTTCAGTTGTAAACTCCAAGGCCCCTTTCGACCAAGGCATTATAGAGCTCAGCGCTACAGATGACGACTATGATGACGTGAGCAGAATCGAGTATGACATCACTTCCGGTAATGATGAAGGACTGTTCGGGATCAACAGGAACGGCCTCATCAGCAACAAAAAGTTGCTTGACCGATATTCTGGACGTGTCTTCACATTGGAGGCATCGGCCTCTGACCAGAAATGGACAGCAACGGCACCTGTCAAGGTTAGTTGTTTTAAGGGATTCATCTTGTTTTCCTGTTATCTTTCAAATGCTAAAAATTTGTTTGAACAACAATGATTAGTGGGAGCTGGGATGTTGCTGGAGAAATTTTCCAAGCCTCATGATCAAGAAATTAATCATATGTTGAAAAAACCACGATTAAGTGAGATATGCACATGAGAAAAACCTCCGGCAAAACTTCTGTTTTTACAAATTATATCATTTTATGTGACACATACGCCATTTAGTCTATGTGTAATGTCTATTATACCAATTTTGTCCACTCGATGTGACCCCAGAACATTGGTGGACCTTCAGTGAAGAGAGTTTACACATCCTTATGTAACAACTAATGATATATGAATCGCACAGGTGTTCGTGTCAGACCGAGGTCACGAGGCTAAGATCGTGGTGAACAGGAACCAGGACGACATGGCTATCGTCACCCCACAACTCATCAGGTACCGTCAGTTACTGGCTACATACTGTACATATCTATTGTCTTACCCCCACAACTCATCAGGTACCGTCAGTTACTGGCTACATACTGTACATATCTATTGTCTTACCCCCACAACTCATCAGGTACCGTCAGTCACTGGCTACATACTGTACATATCTATTGTCTTACCCCCACAACTCATCAGGTACCGTCAGTCACTGGCTACATACTGTACATATCTATTGTCTTACCCCCACAACTCATCAGGTACCGTCAGTCACTGGCTACATACTGTACATATCTATTGTCTTACCCCCACAACTCATCAGGTACCGTCAGTTACTGGCTACATACTGTACATATCTATTGTCTTACCCCCACAACTCATCAGGTACCGTCAGTCACTGGCTACATACTGTACATATCTATTGTCTTATCCCCACAACTCATCAGGTACCGTCAGACACTGGCTACATACTGTACATATCTATTGTCTTACCCCCACAACTCATCAGGTACCGTCAGTTACTGGCTACATACTGTACATATCTATTGTCTTACCCCCACAACTCATCAGGTACCGTCAGTCACTGGCTACATACTGTACATATCTATTGTCTTACCCCCACAACTCATGAGGTACCGTCAGTTACTGGCTACATACTGTACATATCTATTGTCTTACCACCACAACTCATCAGGTACCGTCAGTCACTGGCTACATACTGTACATATCTATTGTCTTACCCCCACAACTCATAAGGTACCGTCAGTTGCTGGCTACATACTGTATATATCTATTGTCTTACCCCCACAACTCATCAGGTACCGTCAGTTGCTGGCTACATACTGTATATATCTATTGTCTTACCCCCACAACTCATCAGGTACCGTCAGTTGCTGGCTACATACTGTATATATATCTATTGTCTTACCCCCACAACTCATCAGGTACCGTCAGTCACTGGCTACATACTGTACATATCTATTGTCTTACCCCCACAACTCATCAGGTACCGTCAGTCACTGGCTACATACTGTACATATCTATTGTCTTACCCCCACAACTCATCAGGTACCGTCAGTTGCTGGCTACATACTGTATATATCTATTGTCTTACCCCCACAACTCATCAGGTACCGTCAGTTGCTGGCTACATACTGTATATATCTATTGTCTTACCCCCACAACTCATCAGGTACCGTCAGTCACTGGCTACATACTGTACATATCTATTGTCTTACCCCCACAATTCATCAGCTACCGTCAGTCACTGGCTACATACTGTACATATCTATTGTCTTACCCCCACAACTCATCAGGTACCGTCAGTCACTGGCTACATACTGTACATATCTATTGTCTTACCCCCACAACTCATCAGGTACCGTCAGTCACTGGCTACATACTGTACATATCTATTGTCTTACCCCCACAACTCATCAGGTACCGTCAGTCACTGGCTACATACTGTACATATCTATTGTCTTACCCCCACAACTCATCAGGTACCGTCAGTTACTGGCTACATACTGTACATATCTATTGTCTTACCCCCACAACTCATCAGGTACCGTCAGTCACTGGCTACATACTGTATATATCTATTGTCTTACCACCACAACTCATCAGGTACCGTCAGTCACTGGCTACATACTGTACATATCTATTGTCTTACCCCCACAACTCATCAGGTACCGTCAGTCACTGGCTACATACTGTACATATCTATTGTCTTACCCCCACAACTCATCAGGTACCGTCAGTCACTGGCTACATACTGTACATATCTATTGTCTTACCCCCACAACTCATCAGGTACCGTCAGTTGCTGGCTACATACTGTATATATCTATTGTCTTACCCCCACAACTCATCAGGTACCGTCAGTCACTGGCTACATACTGTACATATCTATTGTCTTACCCCCACAACTCATCAGGTACCGTCAGTCACTGGCTACATACTGTACATATCTATTGTCTTACCCCCACAACTCATCAGGTACCGTCAGTCACTGGCTACATACTGTACATATCTATTGTCTTACCCCCACAACTCATCAGGTACCGTCAGTCACTGGCTACATACTGTACATATCTATTGTCTTACCCCCACAACTCATCAGGTACCGTCAGTCACTGGCTACATACTGTACATATCTATTGTCTTACCACCACAACTCATCAGGTACCGTCAGTTACTGGCTACATACTGTACATATCTATTGTCTTACCCCCACAACTCATCAGGTACCGTCAGTCACTGGCTACATACTGTATATATCTATTGTCTTACCACCACAACTCATCAGGTACCGTCAGTCACTGGCTACATACTGTACATATCTATTGTCTTACCCCCACAACTCATCAGGTACCGTCAGTCACTGGCTACATACTGTACATATCTATTGTCTTACCCCCACAACTCATCAGGTACCGTCAGTCACTGGCTACATACTGTACATATCTATTGTCTTACCCCCACAACTCATCAGGTACCGTCAGTCACTGGCTACATACTGTACATATCTATTGTCTTACCCCCACAACTCATCAGGTACCGTCAGTTACTGGCTACATACTGTACATATCTATTGTCTTACCCCCACAACTCATCAGGTACCGTCAGTCACTGGCTACATACTGTATATATCTATTGTCTTACCACCACAACTCATCAGGTACCGTCAGTCACTGGCTACATACTGTACATATCTATTGTCTTACCCCCACAACTCATCAGGTACCGTCAGTCACTGGCTACATACTGTACATATCTATTGTCTTACCCCCACAACTCATCAGGTACCGTCAGTCACTGGCTACATACTGTACATATCTATTGTCTTACCCCCACAACTCATCAGGTACCGTCAGTCACTGGCTACATACTGTATATATCTATTGTCTTACCCCCACAACTCATCAGGTACCGCCAGTCACTGGCTACATACTGTATATATCTATTGTCTTACCCCCACAACTCATCAGGTACCGTCAGTTACTGGCTACATACTGTACATATCTATTGTCTTACCCCCACAACTCATCAGGTACCGTCAGTTACTGGCTACATACTGTACATATCTATTGTCTTACCCCCACAACTCATCAGGTACCGTCAGTTACTGGCTACATACTGTACATATCTATTGTCTTACCCCCACAACTCATCAGGTACCGTCAGTTACTGGCTACATACTGTACATATCTATTGTCTTACCCCCTCAACTCATCAGGTACCGTCAGTTACTGGCTACATACTGTACATATCTATTGTCTTACCCCCACAACTCATCAGGTACCGTCAGTTACTGGCTACATACTGTACATATCTATTGTCTTACCCCCACATCTCATCAGGTACCGTCAGTTACTGGCTACATACTGTACATATCTATTGTCTTACCCCCACAACTCATCAGGTACCGTCAGTTACTGGCTACATACTGTACATATCTATTGTCTTACCCCCACAACTCATCAGGTACCGTCAGTTACTGGCTACATACTGTACATATCTATTGTCTTACCCCCACAACTCATCAGGTACCGTCAGTCACTGGCTACATACTGTACATATCTATTGTCTTACCCCCACAACTCATCAGGTACCGTCAGTCACTGGCTACATACTGTACATATCTATTGTCTTACCCCCACAACTCATCAGGTACCGTCAGTCACTGGCTACATACTGTACATATCTATTGTCTTACCCCCACAACTCATCAGGTACCGTCAGTCACTGGCTACATACTGTACATATCTATTGTCTTACCCCCACAACTCATCAGGTACCGTCAGTTACTGGCTACATACTGTACATATCTATTGTCTTACCCCCACAACTCATCAGGTACCGTCAGTTACTGGCTACATACTGTACATATCTATTGTCTTACCCCCACAACTCATCAGGTACCGTCAGTCGCTGGCTACATACTGTAAATTTCTATTGTCTTACCCCCACAACTCATCAGGAACCGTCAGTCACTGGCTACATACTGTACATATCTATTGTCTTACCCCCACAACTCATCAGGTACCGTCAGTCACTGGCTACATACTGTACATATCTATTGTCTTACCCCCACAACTCATCAGGTACCGTCAGTTGCTGGCTACATACAGTATATATCTATTGTCTTACCCCCACAACTCATCAGGTACCGTCAGTTGCTGGCTACATACTGTATATATCTATTGTCTTACCCCCACAACTCATCAGGTACCGTCAGTTGCTGGCTACATACTGTATATATCTATTGTCTTACCCCCACAACTCATCAGGTACCGTCAGTCACTGGCTACATACTGTACATATCTATTGTCTTACCCCCACAACTCATCAGGTACCGTCAGTCACTGGCTACATACTGTACATATCTATTGTCTTACCCCCACAACTCATCAGGTACCGTCAGTTGCTGGCTACATACTGTATATATCTATTGTCTTACCCCCACAACTCATCAGGTACCGTCAGTTGCTGGCTACATACTGTATATATCTATTGTCTTACCCCCACAACTCATCAGGTACCGTCAGTCACTGGCTACATACTGTACATATCTATTGTCTTACCCCCACAACTCATCAGGTACCGTCAGTCACTGCCTACATACTGTACATATCTATTGTCTTACCCCCACAACTCATCAGGTACCGTCAGTCACTGGCTACATACTGTACATATCTATTGTCTTACCCCCACAACTCATCAGGTACCGTCAGTCACTGGCTACATACTGTACATATCTATTGTCTTACCCCCACAACTCATCAGGTACCGTCAGTCACTGGCTACATACTGTACATATCTATTGTGTTACCCCCACAACTCATCAGGTACCGTCAGTTACTGGCTACATACTGTACATATCTATTGTCTTACCCCCACAACTCATCAGGTACCGTCAGTCACTGCCTACATACTGTACATATCTATTGTCTTACCCCCACAACTCATCAGGTACCGTCAGTTGCTGGCTACATACTGTATATATCTATTGTCTTACCCCCACAACTCATCAGGTACCGTCAGTTGCTGGCTACATACTGTATATATCTATTGTCTTACCCCCACAACTCATCAGGTACCGTCAGTCACTGGCTACATACTGTACATATCTATTGTCTTACCCCCACAACTCATCAGGTACCGTCAGTCACTGGCTACATACTGTACATATCTATTGTCTTACCCCCACAACTCATCAGGTACCGTCAGTCACTGGCTACATACTGTACATATCTATTGTCTTACCCCCACAACTCATCAGGTACCGTCAGTCACTGGCTACATACTGTACATATCTATTGTCTTACCCCCACAACTCATCAGGTACCGTCAGTCACTGGCTACATACTGTACATATCTATTGTCTTACCCCCACAACTCATCAGGTACCGTCAGTCACTGGCTACATACTGTACATATCTATTGTCTTACCCCCACAACTCATCAGGTACCGTCAGTCACTGGCTACATACTGTACATATCTATTGTCTTACCCCCACAACTCATCAGGTACCGTCAGTTACTGGCTACATACTGTACATATCTATTGTCTTACCCCCACAACTCATCAGGTACCGTCAGTCACTGGCTACATACTGTATATATCTATTGTCTTACCACCACAACTCATCAGGTACCGTCAGTCACTGGCTACATACTGTACATATCTATTGTCTTACCCCCACAACTCATCAGGTACCGTCAGTCACTGGCTACATACTGTACATATCTATTGTCTTACCCCCACAACTCATCAGGTACCGTCAGTCACTGGCTACATACTGTACATATCTATTGTCTTACCCCCACAACTCATCAGGTACCGTCAGTCACTGGCTACATACTGTACATATCTATTGTCTTACCCCCACAACTCATCAGGTACCGTCAGTTACTGGCTACATACTGTACATATCTATTGTCTTACCCCCACAACTCATCAGGTACCGTCAGTCACTGGCTACATACTGTATATATCTATTGTCTTACCACCACAACTCATCAGGTACCGTCAGTCACTGGCTACATACTGTACATATCTATTGTCTTACCCCCACAACTCATCAGGTACCGTCAGTCACTGGCTACATACTGTACATATCTATTGTCTTACCCCCACAACTCATCAGGTACCGTCAGTTACTGGCTACATACTGTATATATCTATTGTCTTACCCCCACAACTCATCAGGTACCGCCAGTCACTGGCTACATACTGTATATATCTATTGTCTTACCCCCAAAACTCATCAGGTACCGTCAGTTACTGGCTACATACTGTACATATCTATTGTCTTACCCCCACAACTCATCAGGTACCGTCAGTTACTGGCTACATACTGTACATATCTATTGTCTTACCCCCACAACTCATCAGGTACCGTCAGTTACTGGCTACATACTGTACATATCTATTGTCTTACCCCCACAACTCATCAGGTACCGTCAGTTACTGGCTACATACTGTACATATCTATTGTCTTACCCCCTCAACTCATCAGGTACCGTCAGTTACTGGCTACATACTGTACATATCTATTGTCTTACCCCCACAACTCATCAGGTACCGTCAGTTACTGGCTACATACTGTACATATCTATTGTCTTACCCCCACATCTCATCAGGTACCGTCAGTTACTGGCTACATACTGTACATATCTATTGTCTTACCCCCACAACTCATCAGGTACCGTCAGTTACTGGCTACATACTGTACATATCTATTGTCTTACCCCCACAACTCATCAGGTACCGTCAGTTACTGGCTACATACTGTACATATCTATTGTCTTACCCCCACAACTCATCAGGTACCGTCAGTTACTGGCTACATACTGTACATATCTATTGTCTTACCCCCACAACTCATCAGGTACCGTCAGTTACTGGCTACATACTGTACATATCTATTGTCTTACCCCCACAACTCATCAGGTACCGTCAGTCACTGGCTACATACTGTACATATCTATTGTCTTACCCCCACAACTCATCAGGTACCGTCAGTCACTGGCTACATACTGTACATATCTATTGTCTTACCCCCACAACTCATCAGGTACCGTCAGTCACTGGCTACATACTGTACATATCTATTGTCTTACCCCCACAACTCATCAGGTACCGTCAGTTACTGGCTACATACTGTACATATCTATTGTCTTACCCCCACAACTCATCAGGTACCGTCAGTTACTGGCTACATACTGTACATATCTATTGTCTTACCCCCACAACTCATCAGGTACCGTCAGTCGCTGGCTACATACTGTAAATTTCTATTGTCTTACCCCCACAACTCATCAGGAACCGTCAGTCACTGGCTACATACTGTACATATCTATTGTCTTACCCCCACAACTCATCAGGTACCGTCAGTCACTGGCTACATACTGTACATATCTATTGTCTTACCCCCACAACTCATCAGGTACCGTCAGTTGCTGGCTACATACTGTATATATCTATTGTCTTACCCCCACAACTCATCAGGTACCGTCAGTTGCTGGCTACATACTGTATATATCTATTGTCTTACCCCCACAACTCATCAGGTACCGTCAGTTGCTGGCTACATACTGTATATATCTATTGTCTTACCCCCACAACTCATCAGGTACCGTCAGTCACTGGCTACATACTGTACATATCTATTGTCTTACCCCCACAACTCATCAGGTACCGTCAGTCACTGGCTACATACTGTACATATCTATTGTCTTACCCCCACAACTCATCAGGTACCGTCAGTTGCTGGCTACATACTGTATATATCTATTGTCTTACCCCCACAACTCATCAGGTACCGTCAGTTGCTGGCTACATACTGTATATATCTATTGTCTTACCCCCACAACTCATCAGGTACCGTCAGTCACTGGCTACATACTGTACATATCTATTGTCTTACCCCCACAACTCATCAGGTACCGTCAGTCACTGGCTACATACTGTACATATCTATTGTCTTACCCCCACAACTCATCAGGTACCGTCAGTCACTGGCTACATACTGTACATATCTATTGTCTTACCCCCACAACTCATCAGGTACCGTCAGTCACTGGCTACATACTGTACATATCTATTGTCTTACCCCCACAACTCATCAGGTACCGTCAGTCACTGGCTACATACTGTACATATCTATTGTCTTACCCCCACAACTCATCAGGTACCGTCAGTTACTGGCTACATACTGTACATATCTATTGTCTTACCCCCACAACTCATCAGGTACCGTCAGTCACTGCCTACATACTGTACATATCTATTGTCTTACCCCCACAACTCATCAGGTACCGTCAGTTGCTGGCTACATACTGTATATATCTATTGTCTTACCCCCACAACTCATCAGGTACCGTCAGTTGCTGGCTACATACTGTATATATCTATTGTCTTACCCCCACAACTCATCAGGTACCGTCAGTCACTGGCTACATACTGTACATATCTATTGTCTTACCCCCACAACTCATCAGGTACCGTCAGTCACTGGCTACATACTGTACATATCTATTGTCTTACCCCCACAACTCATCAGGTACCGTCAGTCACTGGCTACATACTGTACATATCTATTGTCTTACCCCCACAACTCATCAGGTACCGTCAGTCACTGGCTACATACTGTACATATCTATTGTCTTACCCCCACAACTCATCAGGTACCGTCAGTCACTGGCTACATACTGTACATATCTATTGTCTTACCCCCACAACTCATCAGGTACCGTCAGTTACTGGCTACATACTGTACATATCTATTGTCTTACCCCCACAACTCATCAGGTACCGTCAGTCACTGGCTACATACTGTACATATCTATTGTCTTACCACCACAACTCATCAGGTACCGTCAGTCACTGGCTACATACTGTACATATCTATTGTCTTACCCCCACAACTCATCAGGTACCGTCAGTCACTGGCTACATACTGTACATATCTATTGTCTTACCCCCACAACTCATCAGGTACCGTCAGTCACTGGCTACATACTGTACATATCTATTGTCTTACCCCCACAACTCATCAGGTACCGTCAGTCACTGGCTACATACTGTACATATCTATTGTCTTACCCCCACAACTCATCAGGTACCGTCAGTTACTGGCTACATACTGTACATATCTATTGTCTTACCCCCACAACTCATCAGGTACCGTCAGTCACTGGCTACATACTGTATATATCTATTGTCTTACCACCACAACTCATCAGGTACCGTCAGTCACTGGCTACATACTGTACATATCTATTGTCTTACCCCCACAACTCATCAGGTACCGTCAGTCACTGGCTACATACTGTACATATCTATTGTCTTACCCCCACAACTCATCAGGTACCGTCAGTTACTGGCTACATACTGTATATATCTATTGTCTTACCCCCACAACTCATCAGGTACCGTCAGTCACTGGCTACATACTGTATATATCTATTGTCTTACCCCCACAACTCATCAGGTACCGTCAGTTACTGGCTACATACTGTACATATCTATTGTCTTACCCCCACAACTCATCAGGTACCGTCAGTTACTGGCTACATACTGTACATATCTATTGTCTTACCCCCACAACTCATCAGGTACCGTCAGTCACTGGCTACATACTGTACATATATATTGTCTTACCCCCACAACTCATCAGGTACCGTCAGTCACTGGCTACATACTGTACATATATATTGTCTTACCCCCACAACTCATCAGGTACCGTCAGTTACTGGCTACATACTGTACATATCTATTGTCTTACCCCCACAACTTATCAGGTACCGTCAGTTACTGGCTACATACTGTACATATCTATTGTCTTACCCCCACAACTCATCAGGTACCGTCAGTTACTGGCTACATACTGTACATATCTATTGTCTTACCCCCACAACTCATCAGGTACCGTCAGTTACTGGCTACATACTGTACATATCTATTGTCTTACCCCCACAACTCATCAGGTACCGTCAGTTACTGGCTACATACTGTACATATCTATTGTCTTACCCCCACAACTCATCAGGTACCGTCAGTTACTGGCTACATACTGTACATATCTATTGTCTTTCCCCCACAACTCATCAGGTACCGTCAGTTACTGGCTACATACTGTACATATCTATTGTCTTACCCCCACAACTCATCAGGTACCGTCAGTTACTGGCTACATACTGTACATATCTATTGTCTTACCCCCTCAACTCATCAGGTACCGTCAGTTACTGGCTACATACTGTACATATCTATTGTCTTACCCCCACAACTCATCAGGTACCGTCAGTTACTGGCTACATACTGTACATATCTATTGTCTTACCCCCACAACTCATCAGGTACCGTCAGTTACTGGCTACATACTGTACATATCTATTGTCTTACCCCCACAACTCATCAGGTACCGTCAGTTACTGGCTACATACTGTACATATCTATTGTCTTACCCCCACAACTCATCAGGTACCGTCAGTTACTGGCTACATACTGTACATATCTATTGTCTTACCCCCACAACTCATCAGGTACCGTCAGTAACTGGCTACATACTGTACATATCTATTGTCTTACCCCCACAACTCATCAGGTACCGTCAGTTACTGGCTACATACTGTACATATCTATTGTCTTACCCCCACAACTCATCAGGTACCGTCAGTTACTGGCTACATACTGTACATATCTATTGTCTTACCCCCACAACTCATCAGGTACCGTCAGTCGCTGGCTACATACTGTAAATTTCTATTGTCTTACCCCCACAACTCATCAGGAACCGTCAGTCACTGGCTACATACTGTACATATCTATTGTCTTACCCCCACAACTCATCAGGTACCGTCAGTCACTGGCTACATACTGTACATATCTATTGTCTTACCCCCACAACTCATCAGGTACCGTCAGTCACTGGCTACATACTGTACATATCTATTGTCTTACCCCCACAACTCATCAGGTACCGTCAGTTACTGGCTACATACTGTACATATCTATTGTCTTACCCCCACAACTCATCAGGTACCGTCAGTCGCTGGCTACATACTGTACATATCTATTGTCTTACCCCCACAACTCATCAGGTACCGTCAGTCACTGGCTACATACTGTACATATCTATTGTCTTACCCCCACAACTCATCAGGTACCGTCAGTCACTGGCTACATACTGTACATATCTATTGTCTTACCCCCACAACTCATCAGGTACCGTCAGTCGCTGGCTACATACTGTACATATCTATTGTCTTACCCCCACAACTCATCAGGTACCGTCAGTTACTGGCTACATACTGTACATATCTATTGTCTTACCCCCACAACTCATCAGGTACCGTCAGTTACTGGCTACATACTGTACATATCTATTGTCTTACCCCCACAACTCATCAGGTACCGTCAGTCACTGGCTACATACTGTACATATCTATTGTCTTACCCCCACAACTCATCAGGTACCGTCAGTCACTGGCTACATACTGTACATATCTATTGTCTTACCCCCACAACTCATCAGGTACCGTCAGTTACTGGCTACATACTGTACATATCTATTGTCTTACCCCCACAACTCATCAGGTACCGTCAGTAACTGGCTACATACTGTACATATCTATTGTCTTACCCCCACAACTCATCAGGTACCGTCAGTCACTGGCTACATACTGTATATATCTATTGTCTTACCCCCACAACTCATCAGGTACCGTCAGTTACTGGCTACATACTGTACATATCTATTGTCTTACCCCCACAACTCATCAGGAACCGTCAGTCACTGGCTACATACTGTACATATCTATTGTCTTACCCCCACAACTCATCAGGTACCGTCAGTTGCTGGCTACATACTGTACATATCTATTGTCTTACCACCACAACTCATCAGGTACCGTCAGTTACTGGCTACATACTGTACATATCTATTGTCTTTTACTTCCACAACTCATCAGGTACCGTCAGTTGCTGGCTACCTACTGTACATATCTATTGTCTTACCACCACAACTCACCAGGTACCGTCAGTCGCTGGCTACATACTGTACATATCTATTGTCTTATCCCCACAACTCATCAGGTACCGTCAGTCACTGGCTACATACTGTACATATCTATTGTCTTATCCCCACAACTCATCAGGTACCGTCAGTCACTGGCTACATACTGTACATATCTATTGTCTTATTCCCACAACTCATCAGGTACCGTCAGTCACTGGCTACATACTGTACATATCTATTGTCTTATCCCCACAACTCATCAGGTACCGTCAATCAGTGTCAACCTACTGTATTTATTGTACTATCACAAGAGCCTTAACGGAACCATTGGTATCGGGTATCTGAGCATCTTGTTGTCATGTACATTGTAAAAACTATCTTTCTATTCTGGGGCTGGATGGTGAAGTGGTTAACGTGTTCGTCTTCTGGTCAAAAGGTGTGAGTTTGGATCCTATAGAGAACTATTCTACATGCAGGGAGGTTTGAGTTTATTGCTTTGTGTATCCATTGCAGTATCACCTATTGTTCCTAATTCCAGCTCTCGCTCGAATCTGTTTTCAGGAAACTGGAATCTATAAAGGGAATAGATTATGCTGGCGTGACTCGAGTGACCAACCACGTCGCATCATCGGTCGTGAGCACAAAGTATGAGTTTATATTGCTTAGGTTACATGATAGACAGTGATTCAGTCTGACTTGTTAGTTGACAAGTCTCACATTCATGTGCGCTTCGTTAAACCGGAAGTGTAGTTTATCCATAATTGCTGTTGTCATTCAGTACCTTTCAGTATACCTGACATGTACGTACTTCGTTCATAAGGAAAATATGTAATGCCCTCGGGTGTTATGTACAGTGATATTATGTTATGGCAACTTTACTTACAGTATTCTGTTATATATACGCGAACATTATAATGTATACTTCACTAGATCTAATGCGTTCGTTTTAAAAGCTGAAATTGTCACATGTTCTCATTTAACTGCCTACTGTTTTTCATCTAGATTTTATAAGAAATGACATTAACCATAATGTAATTGGTAATTTATGTACGCTTCCTTAGGTCAGACGTGTACGTGGTAGGAGCTGCTGCAGTGCCTGGGGGCGGACACCGACTTCTGTCCTCTAGCGAGCTGCTGGCTCTCATCTCTGCGGACAAGAGGGCGAGCCGAGTGCCGTATGATGATCTTGGAGTTAGCGACATTGAGGTTCGTATTATTACAATCATTCATATTTCACTTAAAATGATCTATTTAAAAAATATTAAGTGTAATAGATTAGATTGTCCTATGAGATCTGAACATTCACCGCCAGTCATCTCGCTTCAGAGACATGCGGTTGTTGGTTGTGTTGGCCCTGGTTCGTCTTGTTGCTTCATTAACGATTTTTGGCTGATAGGCCGACATATGTACTTTAGTCATGTGTATTGTCACTCCTCGTCTGTCCAATCTAAATACTGTCACTGCCTATTGGAGAGGTGCTAGCACGTACAGACACGCACCTGTTCTTGTGTGCCTCAACGTCCTACTGTTCCTGCTCCACCACCTGATCCTTCACTATTAAATACTGGATTAATTATCCTGCTCCATCAGTGTATTTATATCCGCTACTATGCACAATACTCTGACCCTCTGAACTGATGAAGCAGGATTATTTAAGTACTAATGTTCGATGTGAATACTGTGACAGTCTGGAGGGGAGCGGGGAGCCTGGTACGACCGCGCACCTGTTCTAGCGAGTCTCGTCATCGTCGTGCTGCTCATCCTCCTCGCCATCGTCCTCGTCCTCCTCGCCTGCTGCTGCATCAACGAGCTGTGAGTCCTATCTCTGCTAAACAAACCCTTCTCATAACGTTATCCACGTGTGTCTCACGACGTATTGTGTATGTTAATGATGTGTGCCAGGGGATTTTTATTTTACCGTAAGATATGTCTGTGAACATTCTTTGTCAGGATGAAGTGAACTGGACACATACTTTACCTTGGACAATTGAGGCAGAACTTTCAATATTTGCGACTTTATTTGACACAACGATTATCTTCGTATCTTTTCTGTTTAAGTGACCGTATGCGGATCAAACCGGATAAAGGTGAGGATGAAATAACAAAATTCACAGAACAGTTGATTTGAAACATTGATGTAACATGATAAATGTATTTTAATAAATCCGCAGAATGGATTTATCAACTTTAAAGATGTAATTTATTTATATGAATTTGAATGTAGATAGATAAAACACGGTATACGTAATAAAATAAGGAAATAAACTACACTCTCGCAATCAGTTATAAGGTTTCAAATAACATTGTAATATTTGGAATAGTACAAATACTAAATGTATTTATGAGGTTTCCAATTGTGTTTCAGCATCATCGACAGGCGATGAGGTCTGTAGCTTACCATATAGCTAAACTTGTATCACTGTATAAGTTGATACTTTTGGTGATAAACATAAAGTAATATGAAAAATTCTTTAAAACACAGTGTTTGAATATTTTAGTGACAAGAAGAGGTTTTCATTGTGATATGGGCCATGGCCTTATATACGGAAATAAAATATCTGTCTGTGTCATAAGCCACTTAACAAAGTGGAGTTTCTTTTATCTCGTGTACTGAATGACACAGATTATGCCTGGAATCCTGTTGGGTAATCGTAAAGGAACATGTACAGTAATTGCCATTGATTCTTGTTAACACGTATATACATATGTACCCCGAAATTGTTTTCACCTGCTACAAAATTAGATGAACAAACTTTCGGGATGCAACTCTCTAACTCCGTGTATTTCAGGCCATATTGATGGACAACCCAGCCTACAGCTCGGAGCCAGTGGTGTCTGCAGAAGACGAGACTGACCGGAAGGAAGTGCCAAGTGATGAGGTATACGCCGCCGTGGTAAAACCCAAGTTCGTGTCCAGCCAGTCGGTCACCCATGATCCTCAACCGTTTGTGGAAGAAGAGGAGGAGGAGCCGGTTATCGAGACAGAAGTCGACATAGGTGAAGGTGCTGGAAGACCTGTGCCCGAACCTTCAGACTTTGTGTCAGGCAACGTTATGGATTCTCCCAGGTCTGATAGTGAGTCTCTTGTTATTGAGACTAGCGTGGATGTTCCAGCAACCACGCCACCCCCATCACCCCCAGTACCATCTCCATCTCACTCGCAATCGTATTCATCCTTACCCTCGCCGCCTGCTTCGTTGAACGAATCGCAGGAATCCCTGTCTTTTGACATGGAAGAGGCAGCTAAGCTGTACACAGTGACAACGCACGATGATGTCGACTTTCACTCCACTGTTTTAGAACCAGTAGAAGAAAAGCTTGAAGACAGCTCCAAGCTGAATTCAACCAACCCCGACGAGAACGGGGAGACTGATACAGGACTAGGTGAACCACAGGGCAGTAGCACTTTGAAGAAATCTAAGGACAATGGTGCTGACTATCTAAGAAGGCCCTCTTTGGATGAAAACGACGAATCACTGTACAGCTTTGGACAACCAGGATTAGACAGTGATCTTTCTGCTGACCCCAGTGTCCCCGACAATGTGTCGACACGTGATAAGCCCGTTGTCTTACTGACACGTGCACCTGGCTATAAACCACACAGTGGACGGTCACACAGTGGACGGTCAGTGCAGCTTGGAGACTCCAGCAACATGTAAACTTATGCAAGGAACACTGATCCATATGATTCAGAAACGTCCTGTACTTCAGCGTTAAACTGGTTTTGCGATTCCAACATACGAGTTTGTAGTGGAATAAACATCAACGTTGTCTAAAAGTCCCGCTGGATCGATCCTTGAAGATTTGTTCTTCCAACAACAATAATTTAGTAGCACAATGAACATCGACGCTTGTGTGATTCGTGTAAATTCATTCTGTATGTGGGTTTCTTTAATCCCAAAATATATGTTCACTTTATTTTGTTAATTGACTGTTTCTAATTGTCTCAATTGTATTTCAACCCATCATCATGTTTATTTCTCCCAGATTTGGTTTATGAAAATGCATTATAAACATTACATTACAGTACATTTCATTTTAATCAATATTTGGCTTAGTTTCATGCGATAAAAGGAGAGATATGATAGTGCTCAATGATGCTCATACTCGCAATCTCTACAGTTGTATCAACACGAGGAACAGAGCTTTGTCAACACGTAAAGTATTGATTTGTTGGTAAAATGTTGTGGTTCCAACATATATTGACTAAAACTAAATAACATTTAATCAGTTGTAAAAGTGCAAATATGTAAATTACCCGAGTGGGACCAAGTTGGCACAAGGACATTTGAATTTGAAGAGATTATCTCTTATGTGAATTTATGACCTAGCGTTTTCAAAATAAATACAGTGACTCATATGTTTTAATGTATACTTCATGTTTTATGCTATTATAATGTCATTCATTAATTTTAAATTTTTAATTCGGTTTCAGGTTGAATGAATGGTATTTTTAAAAATAGACTGTG